>PVJL010006948.1:31777-84765 GCA_004026885.1 Lyroderma lyra
GGCAGGGGTGGGGACAGGGACGGGGCAGGGACAAGGACAGGGGCGAGGTGCAGGGACGGGGCAGGGACAGGGACAGGGCGCAGGGACTGGGCAGGGACGGGGGTGGGGTGCAGGGACGGGGCAGGGACAGGGCAGGGATAGGGACAGGGGCGGGGCGCAGGGACGGGGCAGGGACAGGGCAGGGACAGGGACAGGGGCAGGGGTGGGGACAGGGACAGGGGCAGGGACCAGAAGAAGCAGTGAAAGTGCGGGCTGTCTAACAGGCCATACGCTCCCCGTCCCGTGAGGCATGTAAGCAGCTCCCGATTTCCAGGCAGGCGTGTGGGAGGCCAGCCAGGCCCGGAGAGCACGGTAGCAGGACGTGGGGACGCCCCACCCCGTCCCCCGCCCCCTGCCCCGTCCCCGGTGCCTCCAGGTGTGCAAACCCCGCCTCTGCCCGCGGCCAGGGCAAGGCCCTTGGGGTCCTCCTCCCCAGCTCCTAGTGGGGACCCTGGTGCAGCGACGGCACCAGAGGAGGCACACGGCTCACACGCCATCCTCACCCCGTGGGACACGCCTCCGGTCCTGAGTGGCCTCGTGCAGTCGGCCGTGGCGCCCCCGTCGGGGCTGGAGGGGGCTTTAGTGAGCGTGTGGCCCGCTGCCCGGTCGTGGCAGAGCTCCACGTGGGTCTGTCCTCTCTCTGTCTCTGCCCTGAGCCCTGATGGCAGTGTCACCCAGGGCAGGGAGGAGGGGCCAGCTCGCTGCCCAGGTGGGATCCACAGGTGTCGGGACAAGAGCTGCGTGTGAGCCACCCAGGAGGGCCCCGGAGGAATCAGAGACGTGGCTCTTCTAGACCCAGACTCCTGGTGGCCGGGCCAGCCACAATCCCCACCACTCTGTCTTGTCCCCCAGGGGAGGCCCCTTGCTGGTCATGGTCCCCCCAGGCTGAGGCCGGCGGGACAGCGCTCCCTCCCTCGGGGGTCCCCGCCGGAGCCCGCTGGATGTGGCGCCCATCTATCAGGGGGCGGCCGGTGGTCAGGCCCAGCCCGCACCCACCCAGAAGGGGCCAAAGCGGAGTTATCGCAGCGGCCCCGGGCGTGATGGATGTGCGCCCCCCGCTCTCTGAGTCCGTGTTTATGGGACACCCAAACAGCCGGTCAAGCCCCGGGGACCATCACTCACCCGGGCTACCAGGCGGCCCTGACAGGCGGCCTGGGGGTTTCCGGGCGGCACGGGGAGCCGTAGCCTGTCGGGCCCCGGGGTCCTGTCCTGCTGCCAGCGTGTGACCGATGGCACACGGCGCCCCACGGCTGCTGCGGAGCACCCACGGGGCTGCCTGAATGTCCCTGCAGACTGGTGACCTGGGCCTGAGCTCATGCCCCCCGCCCCCCACATGGATAAACCCTGAAAACACTACAGAGGAGAGGCCGCCAGTCGCAAAAGACCACAGACGGTTCGGTTCCGTTTCCACAAAGTGTCCCGAACAGGGAAGGGGTGGAGGCGGGTCCGTCACGGCCAGGGGCCGCGTGGGGTGGGAATGGGGGGACCGCCGAGGGGTGTGTGGCTTCCTTTCGGGGCGATGGAAATGCCCTGGAATTGGTGGCGATGGTCGCACAAGCCCGGCATTAACAGCCTCTGCTTTGCACACTTAAAGGGGTGCAGTTTGTGACGTGTGACGTGCACCTCGATACAGCTGTTGCTTTAAAGCAAAAGCTATGATCCGCGTGGGCCCCGGCCTGTCTCGGAGCCGCTCCCGCCTCTGATTCTGCCCCCACATTTCCATCGGGCCGGGACGTGGCCCACAGATTCCACAGGGGAGCCCGGATTCCTCTGCCCTTTGGCTCCAGGTCACCCCCAGAACGCCTGCTTGGAACCGTGTGACAGAGACCAGCCCACCTCTGGTTCCTAGTGAGGGGGCTGTCCACCAGGCCCCCCGTGGTAAGCGCCCCGCCCCCACACGCTCTCATCCCCCGGCCAAGTCACCCCCTCTCGAGCCCATTTCTTCGGCAGAAATTGTTTAAACAGCAGAAGGCGGTGTGGGGGTGCTCTGAGCCCACGTGTCATCCGGGCACTTGTCTCGGGGTTGGGCCGGGGGCGCAGGGCAGGGGGGCCCGGGCGTCCGGGGCGCGGCTCTGCAGCTCCAGCTGTGGCCGCGTGACACCCCCGCGCTGCCTCCACGCCGCTGCATCACACAGGTGCCCTCAGAAACTGGGGGTGCCCACAGGTGAGGCGCGAGGCGCACAGCCTGAACCTGCGGCCAGGACGGCCTTCGTGTGGGCAGCGCCGTGGGGCCTACGGCGAAGGTTTAAATAAAATAATGTATTCCAGTTGGGGACACCCCGCCGTGAACCCCCACACACGCCCCCTCGCTCCGAGCACGCGCGTCGGAAGCGGTTCTGGAAGCCCCTGTCGTGCGTGTCCTGACTTGCGCTGTCGTGGCCACCTCACAGTGACTTTGGGGACGAGCCAGACGTCGCACAGAGCCAGACCCGGTGCGGAAGGCGGGTGCGGACGCGCCGTGTTTCTGTTGGACGCACCTGCAGCCATGTGGGACCTGATTCGATTCCTGGAGCCCCTCCTACAGCCAGCGGAGGTCCCTGTACCCGTCAGGACACCCCACACCTGCACCCCTGAACTGACGCGCAGGGTCCCGGGCGGCACTGCCCGCTGTGGGACGGGCCCGGCCCGGTCAGGCCCACATGGCCATAGCCTCCTCTCAGAAGCTCCCAGGTTGTCGGGAGCGTTTCTGAGGGGCCGGGGCTGCCGGGCCCTGTGCTCCCCACCTGGGGACGTTCCCGGGAACCCCGGGAACCCCGGGAACCTCGGGAGGAGAGCCCGGTGCCCGAGGCCTGCTCCCCCGCCCCTGCGCATCCGTAGAGCTCCTGCATGCGCCTCCACCTGCCGCCCTCTGCAGCTGGGCCGGGGGTGGGGAGATTGCACCCCACCCTCAGAAGCGCTCCCGCGTCCGGCCGCTCCCCTCCATTAGTGCAGGCAGGTGACCTGCATCGCCAGCGGCTGCTGTGTAAACAGAGGCTCGGGGGGCTGGGCGGGCGGCGGTGCACGTGGACGCCTGGGCCGGGGCTCACGCGGGCTGCGCTCCACGGGGGCCTGCCGTCCACGGGGGCCTGCCAGGGTCCACCTGCCCCCAGGGGCCTTCCACACCTCGGGTGTCTGCACGCAGGGACAGACAGAGGCGCAGATGCACCCAGCACGCTGTCCCCAAGCACGGACACCAGCGGGGTGCTGACACCTCCGGGCCAGGCACCTGGGTGAGGGGCTGGTACAGCGGCCGGGTCAGTGTGCTGGGCCTCCGGGGGCAGCCTCCCACCCCCACCCCCGCCCCAGCACTTACCACACGGCCCTGATGGTCTGTTTACAAGGCTCTTCCGCACCAGACCGAGGGCTCTGGAGGGATTTTAATGACCTCCACCTCCCCTGTCAGCGCTAATCAGTGTTTCCTGAATGAATGGATAAAGGAATGAATGAAGTCTTGGTCACCTACCACGTGCCAGGCAGCCTGTCGGGGGCAGGCGGCGGTCTGTGCCGTGGGAGCCCCTGGGGGAGCACCGAGATGGGGCGGGGGGGGGGGCTTCTGAGAAGGGCCTGAGGAGGTGAGGGAGGGGGCTAAGTGGACAGACCTGTGGGGGGAAATGCACCAGGGCAGCACATGCAAAGGCCCTGGGGCAGCACCGGCCTGCATGGGCTGGGGTTCCCGTGCAAAGGCCCTGGGGCAGCACTGGCCTGCGTGAGATGGGGTGCAGTGAAAAAGCTGGTACCTGGAGTCCAGTAAGAGGAAGGTGGGGGAGGGCGAGGACGAGGGAGAGAGAGACGGGACCCCGGTAGGTTCTCAGAAGTCCTGTTGTGGGACCAGCTAGCTGACCCCCACAGCGGGCCCATCCCTACACTGTCACTGAGCGGGTGACAGGGCCAGACCGTCACTTCACTTTGCAGGGAAGTCAGGCGGGGGAGAGGCAGGAAGTTCTGGCCAAAGCGACACAGAGAAACCTCCTAGGGAGGGGTCACCTAAAAGCAACTTAGGTTCCCTGAGAAGGTGAGAGAGGCCCGTCCTGGGTACCACCCCCACCCCCAGTCTGTGTGCATGCACGTGATGTCTGGAGGGATGGCAGCCACTCGTGCCCATGCAGTGCTCCCAGCCTCTGAATCCCAGCTCCAGGTTGTGTCACACACTCCTGACACAACTCATCACTCCAAGCAATCCCCCTGGGCCACCTGAGCTAGAGCCCCTCTCCCCGCTGCTGTCTTCACAGCGTCCTTTTCTCCAAAACGGCTGTTTGCTGTCTAGGTCAGGGGTCGGGTGCAGGTCCAACCTTGTGGCTTCCCTGGGCCACGTCGGAAGAACAATTGTCCTGGGCCACACACACAACACACTAACGATAGCTGAGGAGCTACGATGTCCGTGGGTTTAAGCAAGTTCACGCATTTGTGTGGGGCGGCATTCGAGGCCGTCCTGGGCCGCGGGGGCCTGCGGGCCGCGGGTCCGGGTCGGACGCGCCTGGTGCAGATGTTCCTCTTGGGCTCGAGCTGCTTGCGTGTCTGTCTGGAGGTGCCCCCACGTGCTGTTTAGGATGCAGGGAGCACTAGGCCTGTGGCAGCGCCCGAGGCTACACAGACACCCCAGTTTTGGTCCCCACCTCCTCTGCCCCCGCCCGAGCTCCCACAGGTGCCACGTACCCTGTGTGCACCCGCTCTCAGGGGTGACGGAGCTGAGCGAGGTGACCTGCTACGGGCTGCCCATCGGTGAGTCGGAGCTGGGGCCAGACTGGTGACCTGAGGGTGTGCAGGCTGGGTGTGTGGGCATCCGCATGGCCACCCCCTCCAAGGCCCAGGCGCTGCCCCACGGACCAGAGTCACCGGGACGAGAGGCACGGGCGGTGAGCACTGGACCCTCCGTCGGGGCCACCTGCCGGGCCAGAACCAGCCCCCCAATGTCTTGTGACATGAGTCACCATCCCGGGGTGAAGCCAGTAAACTGCATAGCCCCCCACCCCGCCCCCGCGTGTCATTTCGGGCACCCTTCTACCGCCTCCGCTGCACCAGGGGACACAAGGGAATTAACCCGGCGTCCGCGAGTGTGGGTTCCGGCACGCACGCGTCCGCGAGGCCCGGCCGCACCACGCACGCGTGGAGGCGCCCCGAGGCGTGCACGGAGCAGCCGGTACGGACCCCGGCGGACACGGTGGGCAGCACCATGGTCACCGATGTGACAGCTGGGAGCAGCCGCCCGGGCATGAACACGCGTGCGCGTGGCAGCCGTGGGGGCACGCGGGCAGGGCCGCGCTGGGCCGGGCCAGGGCTGTGCTGTACAAACCGTGGTAGGTTGTCCCTCGTGCCTGCCCTTGGGGTGCACAACTGAACTGTGGGCACTGCATTTCCAGAAAATTCAGACTATATCGGAGCCACGCGTTACGTTTTAGCCCAACATGGAGCTGTGGGGTCAGGCTGAGACACTGAGGCACGGTGGCCCCTGAGTGTGTGCAGAACCCTGACCGCGCCCTGGCCCATGGACCACTCGGAGGCCTGGCACTCACTGCCATGCCTCCAAACGCCCCCTGCGGTGCCCAGGCAGGGGGGGGCCCTGCTGTCCGGCTGCTGGTGCACCGCCCCGGCCCCCCGCCCCAGCCAGGGCCACCCTGCATGCCTCTGCCATCACCTCTCCGGCTGGTGCGCCCCCCACCCCGCACCGGCAGGCGGTGATGGATGGTGGGGAGGCCCCGCGGCCCAGCCTCAGACATTCCTCCGGTAGATAAACGGCCGGGAGTGGCCACCCCGCTGCAGTCTCGGGAGGAGCCTGCTTGAAAGGCAGGACGTGAGGGGCCTCTGTGTATAATAAAGGTGACAGAGTGTCATCCAGACGTTTTTATGCTCTTCTGGAGGCCCAGCTGCCCAGCGGCCGGAAGGGCCCGGGGCTTTTAGCAACTGGCCTGAGGAAGTGGCTGGTCCCAGGCCTGGGGGGTGGGGGTGGGGTCAGGGTCGGGGCCCCCTTCCGTCCCAGTCCACCTGCACCTCTCTTCGGGAGGAGTTAGGAGGACCCACCCCAGCCTTCCAGACTTGCGGGCCTGCTGCAGGTCGAGTCCCGGGGCCTGGCAGCTGGGTCAGAGGGAGGCAGGGGTGTCCACACGGGGGTCTTGCAGGGCTCGGGTTGTCTGCAGGGCGCCCAGCCCAGGAGCACCGTCGCCCCCTCCCCACGGCCCTGCCCCCCCAGTTCAGGCCCAGCCTCCCTGCTCCCGGCTCTGCAGAGAGGGCCTGCAGAACCGTGTCCAGACCCTGCTACTGAACCCAGAGAAAAACAAGCCCCTTTAGGGTGAGCGCTCCCTCTCCTGCTCGGACCCCTCCCCTCTGCTCCTGGCCCTCCAGCCTCGCCCCTCCGGCCCCACCCCATCATCCCGCCTCCTCCCTCCGCTTCCCGCTTCCCCTGCCGGACCCTGTGCCAGCCAGCCCCCCTGTGCCTCAGAGACCCCCCCCCACCCCGCCACAGGGCCCCTCTCACTCCCGCCGCCGCCCACAGGCATCCCACAGCGCCCTCTGACCTGCACCCCATCCTTAGGAAGCAGACTCCCCGCCAGGAGGCGTCCACTTGCAGGATGGGGCGTGCCTGTCCCTGGGGTTCACAGCGGCACTAGCTGCCCCGCCAGGTCCTTCCGCGGGCGCTGGCCCTGCGGCCCGTGACGGGAGCCCCGCACACAGCAGGCGTTTGATGACTGACTGTGTGGCCGTTCTCGCTGGACGGGAGGCGGACTCTGCCCTCGGCCCGGGGACGCTGGCTCCGCGCCGGCGGGTCGGGTTTCCATCCGCCGTCGTCAGGCAGATGTCAAGCTCCAAGGGGCAGCAGTAATTTGGACAATTACGGCGCTATTATTGCTTCCTCTCCTTAAACAGGGGCCCAAATTACTCAGACACAACCACCGGCCGCTCCCCACGGCCAAGGGGACATGCGGGCTGGGGGAGGGGCACAGGAACAAACCTTCTGCTGGTGACCGCAGCGCCTCCCGTGCGACGTCGTGGTCGCGCTGCGGGGCGACGGGCAGTGCAATTGTCAGGGGGAGCCGAGAACCCGCCAGGGGGGCTGGGGTGGCCGCGGGTCTGTTCTGAGTTCAAGGGCACTGCCGGATCTGCACCCCAGAGCAGGAGGGGCCAGGGGCTGGGCGCAGCGGGGCAGGGGCCGCGCCTGGGAGGGACGGAAGGCAAGCGCGGCCGCAGGAAGGGGTGGTGGGCGCCTGCGCACGTGACAGGTGATGGACGGGTAGGCACACACAGGTGTAAGAACACAGGTGAGTACTGAAATAAAACACTACAGCAAAAGGCACGCCGCCATTCGCCCCCAAACGCCCCCTCGCTGTGAACACGCGCCCCCACCGCTCCTGCCGCTTTCGGAAGCCGTTCTGGAAGCCTCTGTCGTGCGTGTCCTCAGTGGCACCGTCGTGGCCGCCTCCATGTCCCGATCGAGTCAGAGCGCTCACCTCTCACGGTCGTTGTGACTTTGGGGACGAGCCAGACGTCGCCCGGTGTTAGACCCGGTGCGTAAGGGGGGTGCGGCACGCCCCAATGCTATGTGACAGAAATGGCCCGAAGCCATCGGGGACCTGAACTGATTCAGGACATCGAGGCAGCCACCACGGGGCAGCTAAAAACATGAAAGAGCGTTCCAGAACTTTTACTTTTTAAGCTTATAATCCAGTTGTTTCGTTTCGTTTTAAATCCAGTCTGTCCGTCTTTCTCTTTTAATTGGGATATTTAGTCCGTTTACAATTGATATAATTGCTGAGATATTTGGATTTAGATTCACTAAATTTACTATTTTTCACATTTGTCTCACCTGCTCTCTGCTTTCTTCTGGATTTTATTGTTTATTTTCCCACTCTATTAGCTTCTTAGTTATATATTGCCTTTCTCTATTATTTCCCTTTCTTCCATTTTATTGCTTCCTGCACTCATATTTATTATTCTTTTATTCTGCTAAATTTGGATTTCATTTGCTCTTCTTTTTCTGGTCTCCGAAGGTGGAGGTTTAGATGACTGACTTCGGATCTTTCTTCTTTTCTAATGTATGCATTTAATAAATTCTCCCTCAAGCATCCCAGAGAATTTGATACTTTGTTCTCATTTTTATTTAGTCCAAAATATTTAAAAATTTCCCTTGAGACTGTTTTGACCACGTGTTATTTTAAGTGTGTTGCTCAATCTCCAAATACTTGTAAAAGATTTTAGCTTTGTTTCTATTATTGATTTGCACTTACTTCCGTTGTGCTCTGGCCACATGCTTTGTATGATTTCTGCTCTTTTAAACGTGCCGAGGTGTGTTTTATGGCCCAGAATACGTTCTATTTTCATTTACATGCGCCTGAGGAGGATGCGTATCCTGCTGTTGTTGGGCGCGGGCGTCAGCAGAAGCCAGTCGTACCCTTCTGACTGGCCGTGCCGTTCCGCTCAGCTGTCCCCTCTGACTGGCCGTGCCGTTCCGCTCAGCTGTCCCCTCTGACCGTCCTGCCTCCCGAAGCTGTGAATTACTGATAGCAGAGTAAATGCGTTGGCTCCAAATATAATCTCAGAACCGTCTGCTTCTCCTTATCGTTCTATCGCCTTCGCCTCTATTCCGATGCTTTCTTTTCAAGTGCAAACACAGGAAGGATTCTCACGTCTTCTTAAAGACTGAAGCCTTTATGACATGTAGTGTCCCTCTTTATTTCTGATGGCTTCCTTTCTTCTGAAATCTGTTTTGTCTTAAATCAATATAGATAATCCAGGTTTTAAAATTAGTGCGGGCATGCTATGCCTTTCTCCCTCCCTCTACTTTTCTATCTATACCTTCAGAGCTGCATTTTTGTATTTCAGGTGGGTTTCTTACAAAGCACATACCATTCATGGGGTCTTCTTTTGTATCCACACTGACAATTTCTATCTTTTAATTGGTAAATCTAGACCATTCACATTTAAAATGATTATTTATATAGTTGGCTTAACAGCTACCATATCTGTAACCATTTTCTATTCATTGTTACTATTTTTGTTCAGTTTTCTTTTGTTTTTCACTCTCTTTTGGCTTTCTCTGTTTGTAATCGAACACTTTATATGATCCCATTTTGTCTCCTTTCTTAGTTACATTCATTATAGATCTTTTGAAATAAAATTTAGTGGCTTCCTAGATTTTGCAATATACATTTATAATTATATTACGTTCACCTTCAAATAGCACTACACTTCATGGGAAGTGCAGATACCTTATAAGAGAGTATTCCCAATTTCCTCCCTTCTCTATACCTTATAAAACTGTGGCCACAGACTCATCTGATTGTTGCTATTATTATTTTGAACAAGCTGTCATGTGTTATATTGATTAAGAATAAGGAAAAAGCATTTTATTTTCCTTCTATTTATTCATTCTCTAACACTGTTTCTCTAATGTAGATCCGCTTCATAAATTGTATTGGTTTCATTCTCCCCGAAGATCTTTTTAAACATTTCCTGTAAAGCAAAACTACTGGCAACAGATCCCATTCATTGTTGTTTTTCTGAGAAATTCATCACTGTTTTTTACTTCTGAATAACAATTTCACTGCACAGAGAATTTAATATTGGTGTGTTTTTCCTGCACTACTTTATGTATTTCACTTGATTTCTTCTTGCTCACAGGCTTTGCGCAGTGTAATACTTACCATTGCTCCTCTTCAGTATTTTCTCTGTCTTTGGTTTTCTGGTGCTGTGGATTTTATGGTATTTATCCCGTTCGGTGTTCTCTAGCTTCCCAGATCTCCGGTATGGTATCTGCCGTTAATTTTGGAATATTCTCATCCAATTATTACTTCAACTATTTCTTCTGTTCCTTTTCTTTCTTCCTGGTTCGGTATTCCTATGACACATATGTTACAATTTCCTGTCACTGTTCCACAGTTCTTGGATATTCCGTTCCATTTCTTTTATCCTTTTTTTTTTTCTGTTTGATTTCCAGTTTTGGATGCTTTTATTTACATTATCTTCCCATTCAGCGATTTTCCCCCCTAAGCCATGTCCAGTCTACTAATGAGCCCATCAAAGGCATTCTTCATTTTCGTTACAGTGTTTTTGTTTTCTAGAATTCCTTTTGATTTGTTCTTAGAGTTTTTTTAAATCTCTGCTAACATTACCCATCTGCTCTTTCATGTTATTCACCTTTTCCATTAAAGGCCTTAGTCAGTTAATCATATTTATTTTAAATTCCTGATCTTATCATTTAAAAATCCTGCTGTACCTGAGTCTGGTTATGATGCTTTTTTTTTTTTATACCCTATTCTTTTTTTTTTTTAATTCATTTTTATTGTTAGACTTATTGGGGTGACATCTGTTAGCAAGGATTACATAGGTTTCAGGCATACTATACCCTACTCTTTGTTGTTTTTTTAGGATACTTTGTAATTTTTGATTGAGAGCTGAACATTATGTTTCAGGTGAAAGGAACTGAGATACATAAACTTTTAGTGTGAGGTTTTAGGTTTATCTAACTAAAAATTGAGCTGTGTTTACTGTTTACTCTAGCCATAAGTGTCAGAGGCTCAAATGTCCACTAATGTCCTTAATTTTGTCTCTGCCATTGTTTCTGGGTTTCTCTAGGGACTGACTTCTTAATTTGCTTTGAGTCTTGCAGTTCCTTCAGCTGTAACCCCTGTTACTATATAAGAATCTTATCGATTAGTGATAAGGTGTGGGGGAGGGCAGCATTCTCTAGTCCTTCCATAGGTATCAGTTGTTTAGTGAGCCCGTGTCCTCAGGCTGCAACCATCACTAGGGCTTCTCAGTGTCACCCCTTTAGGTGAGACAGGAAGCCTGAAATGAGCTGGAATTGGGTATTTCCATTCTTTCAAGTCCGTGAGGCTCTGGAAAAACTCAAGTGGGCTAGGTTCTGCCCCATGGTTTCCTCTGAGGGAAAGCCTTCACTGGGGAAAACAGAATGCCCTGGGTTACATTTCCCCTTTCCCTGATGGGAGTATAAGGGTATGTTTCTCCTGTCTGCATCCTGAGAACCTGGTGGCACTCCAGGAGAAAGAATTAAGGGAAGTGGGGTTTCCCTTCCCTCCAGGAGTTTTTATCTCTCAAGCTAGTGCATGCTCAGCCTCCAGCAATCAGTCACTTACCCCAAGTGTCCTACCAGATGTCGACTCCAACAGCGGCTCCAGCTCGTGGTAAGTTGTGATGCTGTGTGTCTGCTTCAGTCTCCAGTTCTCAGGTGACCACTTTCCCTGTGACCACCGATCTTTTCACTGTTTCCAGAGTCCCACCTTCCCCAGAATCATTTAGTTGGAATCTTCCTGTAGGAAGTGATCTTTTCAGGTTGGCTTCTTCCACTTAGCATTTTGCATTTAAGTTTCCTCCATGTCTTTTTTGTGGCTTGATAGGTCATTTTTTTTTTTTACCTCTTTAGAGTTGATTAATGTTTCATTTAATGGATGTATCACAATTTGTTTATCCATTCACCTATTGAAGGACATCATTGTGCAGGATTTGGTGTGAACATGACTTTTCAACTCATTTGAGTAAGTACCTAGGGAGGTGATTGCTGGATCATATGATAAAAGTATGTTTAATTTTTTAATAAACTGTCAAACTGATCTCACAAGTGGCTGTACATTTTGCATTCCCACCGGCAATGAATGAGTGTTCTTATTGCTCCACATCCTTGCCAGCATTTGAGGTTGTCTTTGCCTTCATTTTCAACACTATTTTTGCTGGGTATAGAATTCTAGGTTAACAATTTTTTTTTCTGTCAGCACTTTAAGATGTTTCTCCATTGTTTTCTGGAATGCATAGATTCTGAAAAGAAGTCTGTTGTTTTTCTGTGTTATGATCTGCATGCAATGTTTCTTTTTCCCTCTTAGGATTTTCCCACTTACAATCATTTTATAAGATGTGAAGATAATGTTTTTGAAGTTAGAGCTAGCAGGTTATTGGTGATGGATCAGGTATGGGGAGTTGAGAAAGAAAAGCATCAGAGATGTTTCCAAGAGTCTGCATTTGAGCAGCTGAAGGATGAAGTGTCATTTGCTGAGAAGGGGACAGTAGCTGGTGCCGGCCAGGGGTGTCAAAGTGGGCGGAGTCAGAGATGAAGAAAGCTCATTCTTCGGGCTGTCTCAGAAGCAGACTTGTGAACTAAGCAGACCTGTGCAAGTAGCTTATTGGAGAGATGACCCTAGGCAGCATCAAAAGGGTACAGGGACACGAGGTCGGGAAGAGAAAGCAGACAAGCAGAGGCTGTGTTGTCAAGGAAGTTACCACTATAGGCAACTAGAGCTTACTCCTACTAGAAAATTCTGGGAGCCAATACATAACACATTCCTCAGAGGGAGCCAACCCAAGGGACAAAGGAGGTAGAGTATTATTGATCCCTTAGCTTCCATCTTTGATTGGTTGAGGGCTGGTCCTGAGGGGCCATGGTCCTCAGGCACTCCTGGCCTGCCTCACACAGGCAGAGCGTGGCTCTGGGGGCAGAAAGCCTCAGGCAGACCGGTAGGTGCTAGCAGACTGTTGTGGTGCATGGGGGTACGGATTGGGGCTGGGTGCTAAATCAGAGCACAGTTCCCTATCAGTCACTCATGACCCAGGGTTTTCCAAATTTCAGAGTGAACAAGAGCATCCATAACACCTTCTGTGGCATGACTATTTGCCTGCAAACCCCTGCATCAGCTCGTTTAGCCTTTGGCAGGATGGTGAGGCTCCCAGCCCCCAGCCCCACCATATGCAGAGAGAACTGCACCCAGCAGGACATCCCATCCTCACCAGGCACCTGAGAGGGGGTGTCATTCCCATCTGCGTTTCATAGGAGAAAATTTAGGCTTGGAGAGCAGCAGTGACTTATGCAAGGCCACACAGTGAGGGAGCTAGAGCCAAGACTGACACTAGCCCACCTGATGCCGGAGCCTGTCCCCCACCTCGTGTCGCTCCCCACCAGGAACCCAAGCCCCCAACTCCTACTGTCCAGAGATGACTGTTGGACACGGCAGTGGCTCCCATTCATCACCATGTCTTAACGGAGTAAAAACAACGTGCGTGAGGTCATTTCCATGGGCTTTGGGGTGCGCTGTGTAAATATTTGGCCCTCTTCGCAGCCAGGCTCCTCAGGGTGCTGACGTTAAACACACCCCTCCTTCAGGAAAAATGCCGCTGGTCTCAGGAAGCCCCTGGGGTCCGGCTCTCAGAGGGCGTCTGCTCAGGCTAATGTTTGACAACACAAAGCCCGTTTTTCCTATGACTTTTTCTCATTTAAGACAAGAAAGATTGCCCTCTGCTCGCCAACACACATACTCACCAGTCATTAATACACAGGCGTTTAAAAACATTTGTGATCAGAAAGGTCTGTGTTTTCTCACTTCGTTACAGAGTCACGGAGGTTGAGAGCGAGAGTGAGAGTGAGGAGAGAGACAGAGAGACAGAGAGACAGGCACAGAGAGACACACAGGGGGAGGGCTGAGGAGAGCGGGGAAGAGCAGAGACAGCAGCCCTAACACCGGCCAGCGGGGGCTTTGTCAGGGTTCTGTCTGAGTCTGGAACCCTGCTGCGGGTCCGCGTACAGACGTCCTGGAGCGTCTGAGCAGCCTCCGGAGCTGTGCGTCGGTGCCCACCTGACCGGAGCTGCCATTTCCCGGGCCGAGTGTCTCAGCTGCAGAGCTGCTCCCCAGAAAGGGAAGGCTCTGGGTCCCGGGAAGGGAGGCTCTCTGCCCGGTGGGGGAGGCTGGGGTCCTGGCCAGAGGCTGCCTGAGGACGCCGGGAGGGGGCAGAAGACTTGTCGTCATGGTGAACCTCGCACATCCGGGCGTTTTGGGTGGGTCCTGGGTGCCTGTTAGGGTGTAAGGCGTGCAGGGGGTTGGGACAGCCAGGACGACGCACCGGGAACAGGACACCAGAGTATTTCCTCACACCCCGTCGTTCGTTCTGAGGACGGGTCTGGGGTCTGACACCCCAGAGCGCTCTCACGGTGCGCATGGGGGGGCTGGGCTGGTGGGACAGCAGAGGAGAGCCCAGGAGCCTGTGGGAAGGAGACCCAGAGTTGGCCAGGACGGGGGTCCCCGGGGTGCATGCAGCTCGGGGCGGGAGCAGTGGGGAGTGGAGGCCCTGAGTGTGGGGACCTTTCCAGATCTATGTTCAGAAGCTCCCTTTAAGTGACAGTGAGTTCACAGAAGCGGGCACCGAATTTTGCCGTGTACGACGCGCACCCACGTTTCGGGGGGGGAAAATCTTCCATTTTAATTTTTAATTCAACTTGTTATTTATATTTAGGTACTCGCTTTTTGTATTATAAAGGAATTTGAGCATTTACATTTGAACGTATTATGGTACAAGAAGTTTTACGCACAAAAATTGTCCTTACAACCACCCGATTGTTGCATCCCAGGGTACTATCTTGCACGCGGGTAAAGGTGTCTGGAGTGACGCTTCTAACTCACGAGCGTAAATAAAAGAATGAAAACTCGCACACAGCGACGGACCCCCCCCCCCACGTATAATGCGCACCCTCAGTTTCCCCGCCCACATTTGGGCAAAACACGGTAAAACACGAGCACGACTCAGCGTGAGCCGCCAGGCGGAGCCAGGCCCGAGCGCTGTGTTGCCCTTGGGCCTCCGCGTCCCCTCCCGTCCTCCTGCCCGGACGCCACCAGGGCCCCGAATTCTGTGGGACCCTCCCCTTGCTGGTGCCACCTGTGCGCCTGTCTCTAACCGAGGAAGCATGACATCTCACACCGTCACACGTGACGGGGACGCAGCCGTGGGATCTGCATTCCTTTGTGACTGTCACCATGTCAGGCGGCTAAGCGGGTGGCAGTGTTTAAGTCTCCCTCCGCGCGGCTGTTTTCGTCGTGTGACTAGACACCAGGTGGCCACTGCCCTGCCAGGGGACAGCTCTGCTGCCCTGAGGGCCCTCCTGAGCCAGTGTCCCCTGGTGCTCCTGTGAGGACTGCGGGGGACAGCTGTCAGCGGGGCCAGGGGGTGACAGCCTTCCCCAGCACGGGGCACTCCACGTGCCCCCGCCCCGCCAGGCCCTCGGTTCCGTGTGCTGCACGGCTCAGCACCGCCGGAATGTTGTTTACGAACGTCACACAGTAAACAAGCCAATAAAGCCATTTCGAATCTGAGACAAATCGAAACTAAAAGCCAGGAAGGGGGAGACACAGGAGGCGAGCTGGCCCCTGAGGTAGCAGGCGTTCCAGAAGCGTCCCCTCAGCAAGGGCTCCGAGGGGAGGGGACGAGGTGCTATTTGTCACGGTCGCTCCTTCCGTAACACCCACGGCCACGGCCTTTCCCTGGAACCACGAGTTCGTTGTCTTTGAACCCGGGGGCTCCCACAGTGCAGCCTCCTCCTGGGGCCGGGCTCCTGTCACCTCCTGCCGGGACAAGCCCGGCCGCGCCTAGGAGCCCATCATGCAGATGAGGAAACTGAGGCTCAGGGCTGGAAGCGCCGCGGGACTCCTGGCCCCAGGCTGCCTCGTGTGGGGCTGGGGGGCTGGCGGGCCAGCTGAGCGGGGGTTCTGTCTTTGTGCCCTGGAAAAGGCAGTCACCGTGTTGCTTTTAGATTTGGGGGAGCACCGAGGACACGGACCAGCACGGATTCGGGGCTCAGGCAATACTGTGGGCTCAGGGTAGCAGATAGCCCCCATGGTCCCAGGAGCCATAGTTGTCACTGTCAGGGCGTGTCTGTGGGGTGCCCTGTGCTCCCCGCGCCCTCAGACGCCCCTGAGTGCGGTGGGCAGTCCCATGGGCCTGAGGGTCACACAGAACCAGGCGGCGAGGCCCGAGGGCCCCGGGCGTGGGCACCCTTCCCACAGCACACAGGGCCCGCTCACAAATAGCCCTGAAACGGGATCACATCTGTGTGAGCCGAGCAAAGAGGCCCACGGGGAGGACACCGGGAGGGACGCAGACGGGGGTCTGGGGTGGGAGGGGCTGCTGTGGGATCTGCAGGCTGGAGAGGTGGGGGACAGCGGGGCGGCTGGAAGGCAGGGGCGGGGGCACCCTCAAGGCCACACCTGTGAAAAACACGGGGAGGGAGTCCATGGGCCTCAGAGGGTCTGGGAAGCTGTCAGCCAAATGCGCATGGCACCCGGGGCAAAGAGGGCCCCTGTAGGAGCCCTGTGGGGAGAGGGTCTGTGCCCTGTCCAGGAGGAGGGACCCTGACAGGAGGAGGGCTGCTGCCGGGCTCCTGCAAGAGCTCCTGGGGCTGCGATCGCCTGGGGCCAGGAGATGGGGAGCACTCCTTCCTGGAGAAGGTGTCCAGGTGAGCCTTCCTAGGTGAATGCTCCAAGGCCAGGGCTACTGGAGCAGGAAGCGGGGTTTAACCCGGCCTCACAGCGGGGCCCCTAACCTCCAGCTGCCGCTGACACCCACCTGAGTGTGCCCCAGGGACGATGGGGCACCCGGCAGCAGGGGTAGGAAGAAAGCAAAGCAGAGGAGGCGGTCTGATGGCAGGTGCCCCTCCCGTGAAGGGGCCGCCTGCACTGGGAAGCAGCAAAGGGGGCCATGATGCCGATGGCCGACACGTGCACGGGCTCACTGGGCCAACACCTTCTAGAGACTTCTACCTGTGCAGCATTACAGCCCTGTGAGGGCCTTAGGCGGCTAGGAGGGAGCCCCAGCCATCACTGCCTGCCTCGCAGCCTTGGGGACGGACAACAAGACCCACCTAGTCCGGTGCCTGCAGAGACGTGATCCCCAGTCCCCACCACGGCCCGGCGGGGGCACCGTGCCCAGGAGGCTCCCGTGAGCTGGGCAGCCCCTCATCCCTAACCTGCCTCTAACCCCAGCCTCTAGCTGTTTATCCTCAGGCGCGTGAAGAAGTCATAAACCGTGGAGCCTGCCCAGGTATTTATTTTAGTTAGTAAAAATGCCTTGGACTTTGCCAAGAGCCATTTGACTTTAATTGGAAACTTTTGAGGCATTAAGAATGTGCCGAGGTCTAAGACGTGTCCGAAGGCTCTGCCATCATCGATCATGCGCGCGCGGCTCGGACCAGGTGGAATGGAGACAGCCTTTTAGCAAATCCGCCTCCTTAATGGGCTCATTTGTAACTCTCTGCAACGCCGGCAGCGTCTCCCCCAGCACTCTGCAACACCCCCCAGAGCATCTAAAAGCAGCGAACATCTGGCGGCTGTAAATGAGGAACCCAGAAAACCCAAAATACGACATAAACAAAAGGCAGCTGAGGGGGGCCGATGGGGCGTCCCCCATTCTGTGGTCAGAGCTGACAGCTCCCCCACACGGTGCAGGAGGCTAGTGGAGAGGCAGCATCTGCAGCGACTCCGAGCAATATTATCCCAGCAGCTTTGTGTACGGAGAACTTACTGGGGACCAGGCCTGGTCAGGGGACCACGAGCAGCTGCTCCGGCCCCATCTCATGACATCTTCGCGCTGGGCTTTTCCAGCCCCCGTCACCCCCCATCAGCAACGCCTTTGGCTCCTCCCGGCACCTGCAGCGCTCCCGCCCCCTCTCCTGCTCTGTGTAAGTTAGCTTTGCCTACTAACAAATTACCCCAAAGTTTAAGAACTGAGAACCACAAACACTGGTCAATATCCCTTTTAAATATAGATGCAAAAATCCTCAACGAAATGCTAGCGGATAAAATTTATCAGCCTATTAAAATAATTATTGCTGTGACCACGTGGGTTTATCCCGGGAAGGTGGGGTAGTTCAACGTATGGGAAGCCACCCCCGAAGTACACCAACTTAACAGGATGGAGGCGAAGAAACGGCCCATGGTCCCCTCATTCAATGCAGAGAAATCCGGTACTCTTCCAAGGTGAAAACCCTTCATAAATTAGAAAAACACAGCATTTCCTCAGCATGATAAATACCATACATGGAACAACTACAGCCCAAATCAGACTCAGAGGTAAATCACCAACAACTTTTTCTCTAACGTCAGGAATGAGGCGAGGAAGCTCACTGTCCCCGCTTCTCTTCGACAGAGCACGGGCCATTCTAACCAGAGCAATGAGGCAAGCAGGATACAGAACGGTATCCAAACGGCAACGGGAGAAGTGCAAGGTTTCGTTCAGTTGTGACATGATCTTACACGTAGAAAACACTAAAGAGCTCAGCAAAGCTGCAGGATACAAGTCAACAGGCCCACATCAGTTGCTTCTGTATTTACACTAACAATGAAAAGGAAACTACGAAAAACATTCCATTTACAATAGCATCAAAAAGAATAAAATATGTAGGAATACACTTTACCAAAGGAGACTAAAGACGTGCACACTAAAAACCACCAAGCGTTGCTGAAAGAAATGAAACAAGGCACAGATGGAAGGTATCCCATGTTCATGGATGAGAAGACGTAATACTGTCGAGATGGCAACGCAAACAAGAGTAAATGCGACAGGTTAAATGCAACCTTGACCAAAATCTCTACAGCACTGAGGTTCAAAAGTAGAAAAACTCGCTCTAAAATTCACTTGGAGTCTCAATAAAGCCCAAACAGCCAAACTGGTCTTGAAAAAAGACAGCAAAGTTGGAGGACTCACATCAAGGCTTCAAACTTAAGAGCTTGAAACGACAAAACTTTCGTAAGAAAATAAAGGGGCTAATCCTCATGGCGTTGGTCTGGCAATAATTTCTTTGGATGACACCAAGAGGAAAGGCAACGAAAGAAAACGTTGTATTCATCAAAATGAAAAGCTTTCGTGCACCAGAGGACATAGTCTGCAGAGTGAAAGGACAGCCCACAGGATGAGAGAATGTCACCAAATCACTGTGTTTGATTAGGGATTAATATCCGAAATATATAAAGAACTCCTGCCACTCAACAATTAAAATTAAACAATTCAATTAAAAATGGACAAAGGGTGGGGGTCCAGCCCCATCTCTCGGAGCCTTGTTTTCCTCATCAGGAAAAGGGGGACCAGAGTCCCTGCCTCCCAGGGGCTCGGTGCTGAGACCTGCTCCCGCGTGACTGATCTGGGGGGGGTGCTCGGTGCCTGGCCCCATTTCTTCTGTGTGCTGGAGGGGGGCACCCCAAGACAGCTGGGTTCGCCCAGTCTGATTTGTTTTCCTTCTGGAAGTGTTGGGATCGAAGAGTAATGACGTAGGCTCCCCGGAGTGGAGCGAACCCCGCTAAGGGAGGAGGTGGGACTTACGGCGGGACAGGCAGCGTGTGGTAGCAGTGCACAAAGGCAATTTCTCCCCTGGGGAGGAAGGAGACCAACGAACAACGCTCGAAGACCTTAGGAAGCCTGACGACCTGAAAGGACAGCAGGCAGAGAAGCAGGAAGCCCCGTGAGCAAACGTGAGTGCTGCTGTGGGCCCGGCGCATCCTCTCCTGGCCAGCTGTGTGACTTGCATCGGGCCACCTGCCCTCTCTGAGCCTCCCAGGTGTCTCACTTCAGATACCTAGCACCTTCCGAGCCCTCAGAGCAAAATCTTCGGGTCTGGCAGACACAAGTGGAGTAGAGGGCCGTGAGAGTGGGCGGACCTCCCGCCCCGTGACGACGAGATTCGCTGAGCGTAGGGGTTTATCATTCAGCAAAGGCGTTAAGAACACCCACCCCGCTCAAGCTCCACGCCCAGCATTAGACGCCAAGGTTCCCACAGGGGAGCTTCCCACAGGGGAGCAGGGCCTCGGACACGGCAGACCGAGCCTCAGAGCCTCTCCTTGCAGCAAGAGTTCACAGCACTGGGGAGACTCAGGGACCGAGGCCCTGAGAGGCCCCGGGGGCAGCCGACGCCAAGGCCAGAGCGCTCACGTGAGCGAGTGAACGCACCAGGGCAACCGAGGCCACGTGGAGGGGCCCTGCCCCCAGATAAAGCCGCTCCTCAGCCCAGCCACTGGCTGCCATGCGGAGCTTGGACCTCGTGTGGCCAGAGCTCCTAATACTCCAGTCCACAGCAGTCAGGATCGTCTTGGTTCTGCTGCAGTAACAAATAGCCCCGGATGTCCATGGCTGAAAAGAGCAGAGATTTCTTCTTGCATATTCTGTGTCCCACGTAGCCTGCAGGGGCCCTTCATCACCACTGTCACGTAATGTGCCTTACGTCCCGTGGCACTCACGGGGAGGATTACGGGGGCTGCCCTGATCAAACTCGGGCTGGTGGAGCAGCCCCCCTCCCAGATGTCTCTAGGCCACGGAGAGAGCTCTGGAGGGTCAGTACCAGAAGGGACATGGCGCTTCTGCTCACCCCACTGGTCAGAGCTGCCCACATGGCCCCACGCAGCCCGAGGTGCAAGCTAACCATGGCGTCCACCCCATCTCCTGACTAGTCAGTGATGGCAGTGGGCGTTCGACCATTTTAATCCGTGTGCAGGCCACACAGAACCTGTCTGCAGGTAGGGTGTGGCCCAGGCGCCGGGGTTTGTGTCCTGGGACCGAGAGCCAACGCCCAAGAGATGCTGGAGTCCAGATGTGACAGGAACGAGCCAGCCCGTCAGGCGCTTGCAAAGACTGACATCACGTCTCCTCTCGTTTCCACAAGGCGGTGCCCGCCCCGACAACTCCACCCCTCAGCTCAGCCCACACTGCCGCCTCCTGCCTGCCCTTGGACCTTTGTGTCTGCCGTGTCCCACTGCTGTCCCCCAAGCCAGCCTGCAGCCCCCAGGAAGGACGGGCACGCACAGGACAGGTACTCATGGGGATCCCCGTTTTCCAGGTAAAAATGACCTCAGTCGTCATCGCTGCCCATGTATACATGTCAGGTACGGCGACAAGCACTGGCCCGGTCGAAGGTGGCCGGGCGCCGGGACTTCCTGTGCTGCAGCAGCTGCCCTCACTCTGCGCCTGGCGCACACTGAGATCTGCAGTGAGGTCCTGTCACCCACCTGCAGATAGGGAAAGTGAGGCACGAAGCCGAGGCGCTTGCCTGTAGCTGCACTCACCAAGAGGGGCCTGTCCCTCCCACCCCCAGGTTCGGAACCCACCGGGATTCAGGCCCCGTCACCCCCTCTTGAAAGCCCTCCGTGCCCTGGGTGTCTGCAGGGGGAACCCGGCTCCCAGAAGCCAGGCCTGTGCCGAAAGGGGGTTGACCCAGCTGTGCGGCCTGCACCCCCTACGCTGTCCCTTGCGAATTTTCCTAATGGCCACCACGCCCCAGACACCTGCTGGGGGACACACTTGCCTCGTGCTGGAGACGGGCAGCATTCCTTCCTGCAGACGAGAACACCGTGGCGACAGGGACAGCCAGTGTGAAGCCACATTCCAGCCACTTCTGTGTGGACCACAGCCCCCAGGGGAGCCCTCTGAGTGGGGCCACTGCACCCCAGGGGACCGCTGACATGACGAGGAGGGGGTGAGCATCCGTTAGAATGTTTTTTAACGGGGGTGGAAGGTCCCGGACACGACGTGGATCCTTTGAACGGTTCTGAGGTGCACAGCCCGGTGGCGTTGCCCACGTTCGCCCCGTTGCACAGGTCTCACCGCGTCCATCCCAGAACTGTCCTCGTCTGGACAAACTATACCTGTGGGGCACTCACTGCCCCTTCTCCCCTCGCCCAGCCCCGGGGCCCTCCCTGTGCTGCCCTGTCCCCAGCCCTCAGGACCTCGTGCACATGGGACCACCAGCGTTTGTCCTTCGGTGACTGGCTGCATCTCACGTAGCTTCCTGCCACCCGCGCGCCAGGACTGGCATTGTAGGGGCCGAGCAGCACTGCGCTGTGGGGGTACGCACTTGGCTTCTCTGCTCAGTCACCAGCGGGCGCTCGGTGGCCGTCACCAGCGGGCGCTCGGGTGGCCGTCACCAGCGGGCGCTCGGGTGGCTTCCGGGCTTTAGCGATTTGTCAGTAACGGCTGTGACCGCGGGTGTCCGGGAATCGCTCCGTGCCCGCTCCCCCACCTTTCGGGTGCGCAGGCCGAACTGGGGTTGCTGGAGCCCACGGCGATGCCGGCTAGAATTTCTCTTTAGGGGGAGATACCGGCTTTGTTTCATGTTTGCTTTAGAGGCGAAGCGAAGGGAACGTTGAGTAAAAGGAAACCCCCCGACGGGGCGGGGGACGGCTCGCGCGCCCCCAGGACCCAGCTCGGTGGGTGGGTTCTCTTAGGCTGCCGGGCGAGAGAGGCGTGATTTCAATGGCTGTTTGCAGTCACGCAGCCCGGTGCCAGCAAAGCGGGGAAGGCCCAGCAGGGGTGCCCGAGTTTGCCTGCAGCACCGGGGCCCGTGCGCGGTCCCGCCCCAGGCTCGGCGGCCCGCCTGGCACCGTCCCATTCACTGCCCGAGCTGTGCGCCCCAGGCTCCGGTGGACCCCAGGAGGGGGGTCCCTGGGAAGAGCGCCCCCTGGCCGCAGGGTGCCGGCAGGCCCGGCCCAGGTGGACACCAGGGCTCCCCGAGGCCGCAGGCCCCCGGTCCCGGCGCCCCCACGCCGGCTCCCCTCTCCGTCCGTGGCCTCAGCCCAGGTGAGACCCCGAGCCGGCTGCCGCGCAGGTGCTGGGCCGCGCCGAGAGCGTGTGGTGGGGTTGAGTTTCTTTTGGCCAAGGCTGGGGACCGACAGAAATACTCACGTCAAAACATTTCGGGGGCAGAATTTATGAAAGCGTTTGAATTCGGCCTGGGCACTTTTTTCCCTCTTCCCCTCTCCCCGCCCCCGGGTCCCGAGTGGGGGGCGGGGGGAGGAGATAGAGTCCAGATGTGGCGGGGCGGCTGGCCCCCTCCCCCAGCCCCTCTGGCCGCGGGGTGCGGGAATCAATGGCCGCTGTGTGTCCGCCGGCCGGCCGCGCCCCGGGCTCTCCCGTGTGAGCGCCGAGGAAGTGCCCCGGCCTGGAGTTTGCCCCCTAACCTCGGGGTCCGGGGTAATTGTCTGCAGAGGCGGCCCGGGCCGGGCGGGCCGTAATGATTTAGGCAGGATTCATTTCACTTCAAGCCTTTTCTGCTCCGAAGAGGCCTAATCGAAAGTAATCTGAAAATTAGGGAAAATAAAGACCATACCCACCGTTACATAAATACCCGTTTCCTCGCATGGGCCGCCCGAGATCACCTCATTCCAGAGCCGCGTGATCTTTCCCTGATGGCAAGGCCGAGCCCTGGGGGCTTTTTGATCCGCGCCGCCCGCCGCGCTCCCGGCCGTGGCAGCAGAGGGCGGGGGTCCCCGGGCCCCGAGGCGGGTGGGGGCGGGCACTGCCCTGGAGGCTGGCCTTGGCACCCACCACACTGCCCGTGGGTCTCGGGCGGATGGGCGGGGACGGCAGCGGGGTTTGAGGTGGCCTCCTAGGTCCCACTCCCTGCAGGTGACTCGAAAGGCCCTCGGGCAGCTGCAGTGACCACGGGAGGCCACTCCCTTCCCTCTCCTGCTCAGTCACTCCCTTCGCCCCCAGATGCGGTCAGCTCCGCCCCACCCCCAGGGCCTTTGCACAGCCACCCCTGGGGCCGCAGGGAGGTGGCCTGCACTCATCTCAGGCCTCCCCTGCGCTGGGGAAGTCACTTTCTCAGAGCGGCCCTCTCAGACTCTCCACGTGATGCCACCAGAGCTCTGGCACAGTCGCCTCACCCCCCTCGGGCCCCGCAGGCTACTGGGTCCCAGAGCCCCAGGGAGCAGTGCTGTCCCTCCGGCTCGGTCACCGTGACACACTAAGCACAGGCCAACGGAGAAGGTGCGTCTCCTGCAACGATCCAGTTCAGTGGTCTACAAAGGGGGGACCATGGAACCCCTAGGAAACCGGGCCACAGCACGTCTCCTTGTGGGCCGGGGGTGGGGGATGGAGGGTGGACAGGGAAAGCTCCCGGGACGCTGTCCAGCACAGTAAGAGGGGGTGTTCAGCAGGGCTGCAAATCCTCCGGGGTCCCATCAAGAAGTAGGGTCTCCCTTTGGAGAGAAGCTTCTGGATGGCTCTGGAAGTCTCCAACCATACAAGCTCCCAAATCAAGCTCCACTTGGAGTAAACAGGCACCCTCCCTAGGGCAGGGCCAGTGCCGGGCATGGAGGTGTGCCAGGGCACCGGATCCTGGGCATCCTCAGGAGGGTGACACCCCCAGAGCCCCCTTGGGAGCAGTGCTCAACCAGCCTGTGGGGCACGGTGAGTGAACACCTCAGTCACTCGGGTGGGGACACCGGAGCACTGAATCTCACAGAGGCGCCCTCGAGGGCGGCCAGCCAGGTGACATCCTCTCTGCTGGGCTCACTTCTGCCTCCACCCCGGGAATTTCCCAGGGCTCCACCCAACCACAATGCTGTAATTGAACCCTGATCTCGGGTCTGTTTATGGGGGACGCAGCCTCTCTAGGCCTCTGCCTCCTCATTGGGACGAGGGACAATTACTTGGACCAGGTGAAGGACAGGGATTGTCACAGCCAGTCTCCCCCATACCATTTGCCCCCAGCACAGAAATCCAGCTGGCTTGCATTTTGCTCTCAGCGACATTGATAATCAAAATGGGGCTGGAGTCAGGACTGGCCCCCCAAGTCCTGTGCACCCTGGGCTGCAAAGACCCCCTGATACGAGAGAGCCAGGGGACCCCTGCATGCAGAATGGGGGTGGGCCCCCCATCTCAGACTGGGTGCCGCCTGGACAACCTTCACAGCTGGCTGCGCCCATGGCTTCTCCAGGGGGTCAGAAGGCCCCCCACTCCCAGGCTGACCTGAGGGACAGGGCCCCGGCTGCAGAGTGCCTATGGCATTTCTGGAACCATCCCTGTGGCAACAGCCCACGTTCATCTCAGGCCCAGAGGGGCTGGGAGTCTCACGCACGTTGCTGCACTCACTGCTCACCACGGCTAACAAGTTCTAGAACGGCCCCCATCTTTGTACAGATGCAGAGACCGAAGCACAAAGAGGCCGAGTGACAGTGTGGGCCCAACCGCTGGCCGAGGCTGTGTGCGCGACGCTCGGCGCTGGCAGCTGCTCTTCTGCCACACAAGGACCCATGTCTGCCCGCAGCGCCTCCCCTGCCCAGTCCTGAGCCCTGGTGGCACGTGCCAGGCCCACGCCCGGTGGGTGCTCAGCAGGGAGCAGGGCGGCGTCTGCGAGGAGGGGGCCACTGCGGGGCGTGCGCGGGGCGGGGGCTGGACCAGGGCCCCCGGGTCCTAGGGCCTGTGTTCACAGGGAGGACGGGGCCCTTTCGGAGGCCCTTTTCGGGCCCATTCACAGCTCCCAGCCGCACCGCTGTCACCCCCGGGCCTGTGCGTTGGCCCCACCACGAGCACATTGTCACCCATCCCAGGAGCACAGGGCCGGGCACCGGCAGCAGGTGTGTGTGTGGGGGGGTGCTGAGGGAGGGAGGGAGGGAGGGAGGACCGGCCGCATCTGCCCTCCACCGGGCCCTGGCCTCCGGCTCCTCTAAGCCGGGACAGGGACAGGAGCACACGGCCCCCAGGACCACCGTCACCAGCACGTGCTTGTCCCTTCCATCCCTCTCCGTGGGCTCAGTGGGGGGGGCCTGCAGGGCCGGACACGCTCGTCCGTGCTTCTCCGCGTCCATCCCACGGTCACTCCAGGGGTGGGGTCCACGGCGCGGGGCGGGGGCTCCGGGAGCCCGAGTCGGGTCTCGGAGCTGGTCGCCATCCCAGACCCAGAGGTGAGGCTGTGTCGCGAGGTCCCTGGTCACATCCTCTCTGCTCCTCCAGGCCAAGGGCCTGCCGGTGGCAGAAGCTGGCCGTTGAGGGGCCCTTTCCCTGGCCCTTGCTGGGCTGCGCTGTGAGTTCCAAGCCCACCTTTGGGGACATCCCATCTGCTGTATCGGGGGCTGGGGCTGAAATGCCCTCTTAAATGTCCTGCCCCCAGGCAAGCGCCTCCCAGGTAGGCAGACGCCAACCCAGAGTCTAGGCCTGGTCCAGTCTGGTGAGGGCAGGGGGCACACACACTCCCCTCTGAAGGCTCTGGAAGGTTGCGGAGCCGGAGCAAGCCGCCCTGCTGGGAGCTGTGGCAGGAGCACCGAACGGGAAGGCACACAGGGGGGGACGCGGGGTGCCGAGGGCGCTGGGGGGCGGGGGGCGTCATGGGAAAGGCCGGGGGGACCAGCTCGAGTGGGCTGGAGGCTGGGCTCCGCCAGGGAGCCTGACAAGGGGCTGCGGAGGTCCGAGTGGAGTCAGGGAAGGCGCCCCAGGAGCCAACAGGAGAGGCGTGCACCCCAAGGCCAGAGGCCCCACAGCTGGGAGCTCCCCTTCCCCACAGAGAAAAGCCCGCCTCTCTGTCTGGGGCGAGGGCCCACTGGCATGTCTCAGACCAGACTCGTCCAACCGACGGCCCTGGGGGCCCATGCAGCCCCGGACGGCTTTGAATGCACCCCAACACAAACTCGTAAACTTCCTTAAAACACGTCAAACACGAAGCACAGAACTTCTTTTAGCTCATCCGCTGTCATTAGTGTATTTTATGTGTGACCCAAGACAGCTCTTCTTCCAAGGAAACCAAAAGGCTGGACACCCCCGTCTTAGACCCCGGAAGCTTTGGGGTGGGTGCCGGGGGGGCGGGAGCTCCCAGGAGCCCTGGTGTTTACGCGCAGTAGTCGGGGAGAGGGGCCTCCCCACGCAGAGCTGGTGTTCTGTTGCAATTAGCCCTAAGCCTGGTGTTTACATGGGGGTTTTACGCAGAATTCAAAGCATATCTTCCTGTTGCTTTGGCAGTGCAGGCGTATCGAGTGAGTGTTCAAAAGGGCCGTACGGCGTTTGCAAAAATAAAAACCAAATGGCTGGGTAATTTCCACCAGAGAAGGACTTACTCTCGCAATTGCACGGTCTATTTAGCATGTTTTCATAAAACCTTTTAACGAATCAGCCCTGAGCCCCGCGCCAGGCCCACCCCACCTGTCAGGCTTGCATTTCCTGATGGGACCAGGTACGGCTGGCTGCTGGGGAGACGGGATGCAAGCTCCTGTCCTGCATGGAGCCGAAGTCCCCAGGGTCCTTCAGGACTGGCCCTGGGGAGGTGACAGGTCCCCCAGGCACAGCAGCCGTGACGCTGTGCTACCTGTGGATGGAGGGAGGTTTCACCCAAAGGAAATCTCAGGGGATTGGGGACAAACTAAGGTCAGCTCTGTGACACCATGGGGACACTAAAGGACCCATGCCCAGCTCAGTCTGGGGAATCGGCGAAAGCGTCCTGAAGGAGGAAGTGCCTACGCCAGAGACTGGCCGGAGACGGCAGGAGTGGACAGAGCGGGCGTGGAGGAAGGCCTTGCGGGAGGGGTGTGCGCAGAGAGCCGGCACGCGCGGCCCGGGGATGGGCTGCGGCGCCGCCCAAGGGAGACAGGAGCAGCAAGGCTTTCACGCGTGGAAGGTTCCAGTCCAGAGGAACAGTGAGTCATTCAGCCAAGCTTGGCGGGTGGGGGGCATGACTTCAGCCTCAGGGGAGTGGGGGGACATGAAGGCGTATTCAAGTCAAGACCACCATGAAACTCACAGCCGAATGCATTTTGACTCCCACCTCGGCCAAGCTCTTCTGTCACCCCGGAAGGCTAACTGCTGCCCCTGGCTGCCCACCCCGCAGGCCGCCCAGCGCCCGGCCCCTGGCAGGCTCGCTCCGCCCGCTGGAGAACCACACACCCCGCGTCCCGGATACGCTGGGCTTGGACTCCGCAAAAACGGCTTTGAGATCCGTCCCCGGGGTCGTGCGCGTCTGGGCGTCACTCCGCTCCCTGCTGAGAGGGACCCAATGGCCTGGGTGCCCCGGAGTTCGCCTGTTGCTAGACATCAGGGCCACGTCCAGTTCAAGAAAACTGCACCTAGCAAGAGCTCTGGTGGCCGGGTCTGTCGGTGGCCACAGGCTGTCATGTCCCCTGGGTGAGTGCTGAGAAAGGAGCCTTGTGGGGTCTCACGGGAACTGTGTTGAGCTTAATGAGAAAGTGCCAAAACCTGGGGCCCCTCGTCCCCCCTGCCTGCAGGGTGTAGCCGTTCCCGTTGCCCCGCCTGTCTCCCACAGTGGCACTGTGCCTCCTTTTCATGTTAGCACTCCAACGGACACTTACTGCAGCGGCAACTGGCACTGTCTCATTACTGAGCTGTGGGAGTTTTTCATATGTTTTGGATTTACCTCCTCTGAACCTTAGCTTGCCTTCCTTTTAAAATTGTTTTATTTTGAAATAATTGTAGGTTCAAAGCAAGTTGGGGGGAAAAAAGAGTGTGAGGAGGGCCTACGCATCCTTCCCCGTGGCACCCCCAAGGCTAACGCTGTCTGACGAGGGTGTGATAGCAAAATCAGGGGCTTCACCGTGCTCCGGTCCCCGGAGCTGCGGGTTCCTCCGGGGATACGTGCCCTCCCGTGTGCATGTGCATGTGCGCACGCAGCTTTATGCAAGGTTATCATGTGTAGCTTAATGCCACCGTCACCAGGACGAGGACACTCCAACATCTCATGTCCACCAAGCTGTCCCTTCGCAGCCACCCCTCCCCCATCTCCAACCCCCGGCAACCACTAATCTGTTCTTTGTTTTGTTTCTGTCATTTCATAAATGCTGTATAAAAGGAACCACACAGTATGTGTTCTTTTGAAATGGGCTTTTTTTTTCTTTTTTTTTTACTTCGCAGTAATAAGTGAGTTTGGCAAGGCTGAAAGATAAAAGATCCAAACACAAAGGTTAATTGCATTTCTATATATCAATACTCACAACGAGCATTTGAAAAATTGAAATGCAAACTACTCAGGTACAAGTGTAACAAACACGTGCAGGGTCGGAAACACTGACAATTATACGTGTCAATGAAAGAACTCAAGGATGACCCCGATCAATCAGACTCATACCATGTTCATGGACTGGAAAACCCAACTGGCAAAGAAGTCACCTCTACCCAGATTCGTCTACGGATCTAATGCAATTCCTATCAAAACCCCAGGAGAATTGTGGGTGCATGCACACAAGCTCATTTTAAAATTATAAGCTTTAAAAATAACACTTGTATATTTTATCTGTCTGGTTTAGTATCAGGGTAACACTGGCTTCATAAAATGAGATGCAAAGCGTATTTTTTGAAAGAGATTCAACAGAAGTGGTCTTAATTCTTTAAATTTTTGCCAGAATTTTCCAGTGAAATCATTTTGGCCTAAATATTTCTTTTTTAAATTACCAATTCAATTCATTTAATGGTTATGTGACTGTTCAGTTTGTCTCATTCATCTTGGTTGGGTTTGGTCATTTGTGGTGTTTGAAAAGTTGATCCATTTCTTCTATGTTGTCGAATTTATCAGGAGTTTATTGCAGTGTTCCCTTATTACATTTTAAATGGCCGGAGAATCTCTTGTGATCCCTCTTGTTACAGTCTTCATATTGGTGATTTGGGTCTTCTGTTTGCCTCAGTCTCACTAGAAGATTATCAACTGCACTGATTTTGTAAATTTTCTGTGTTTTTCTCTCTTTTCCATGTCTTAGATTTCTGCTCTTTATTATTTTCTTCCATCAGATGGTCTGGGCTATATTTTGCTCTCCTTTTTCTAATGTCTTGAGGTATGAATGTAGATTATTGTTTTGAGAACTTTCCTCATTCCTCATGTAAGCATTTGTGCTATAATTTCCCTCTCAGCGTGGCTTTTGTGGTATCCCGCAAATTTTGATATGCCCTGTTTTTACATTTAACTACGTGGTACTATTTACTATGGTGGTTTTGAGACCTTTTTCTGTTCCACTGATAATTTTAAAATGTGCCAATTAATGCCCATGGATTGGCACACATTCCTTTGTCTTTACCTTACTGGTTTCTAAGGCAACAGTTACGGCCAGACACATTCGGAGTCTGATTTCCATTCTTCTAAGTTTGTTGAAGTTTGCTTTATGGCCCAGGATGTCACCTATCTTGGTAAATGTCCCATGACTGTTTGAACAGAATGTGCATGCGGCTGTTGTTTGGTGGAGTGCTCTGTGTTCTCTCAGTTGCACAGAGTGAGGCACTGAAGTCCCATGTGTACCTGTGCTTTGTCTACACCCCCTGCAGCTCTGTCAGGTTTTGCTTCCTGTACCTGGAAGAACTGTTGTTAGTACACAAACATTTGGGATTGCTGTGTCTTCTCAGTGGATTAATGCTTCTATCCACCCTCTTTGTCCCTGGTTATTTTCTTTGCTCTAAATTCTACTTTATGGAGTATGAATACAGCTCTTTCACTTTTTTATTTTTACAAATTAATGCTTGGAATGTATATATCTTTCTCCATTCTTTCACGGTTTGCAGGAAGTTTCTTGATGACAGCCTGTCATTGGGATATTCTTAAATCCACTCTGCTAATCTCTGTCTTTTAATTGATGTATTTACATCCTTTACATGTAAAACAATTATGGAGATGTTGGGGTTTATGTCTGCCATGTTCTTATTATTTTCTGTTTGTCCCTTTGGTGTCTATTCCTGTCTCTTGCCTTCCTGGGGTTAATTAAACATTTTTGAGCCTCCATTTTTATTTATTTGTAATAATTTTATAAATATAATAATTTTATAAATAGTCTATCACCTTGAGTGGTTGCTCGAGGTGTCACCATACACAAACATAACTTTCTACAGCCTACTGCATAGATATTTCACCTTACTTCCATCTAGACTTCCTTTGCCCTCCCAACTTTTAAAGTATAATTTTCCTAATTATTTCTTCTACATATGTTGAGCTTCACATCCAAGGGTACCATTACGTTGTTTCAACGACAAAATAAGTTTCAAGAAACTCTTGAGGTAAAGAGATTACGTCTATTTTACTTGTCTTTTTACCTATTCCATTCACTTCTTTTTTACCTGGTCCTCTTCTCTTTTTACCTATTCTGCGGTTCTTGCCTGCCTGAAGGTCCCAGGCTTCTTCTGTTATCATTTTATGTATGTTGGACAGCGTCCTTTCGCTGTTTTTAAGAGCAGGTGTGCTAGCCACAAATTCTCTTTGTGCTCGACTGTCAGCAACCGTCTTTATTTCCCCGTCAGGCATGAAGGATGGTTTTATACACAGTGTCTGAGGCTAACAGTTCTCCTTCCTCACTTGAAAATCATTGTGCTGCTTCTGAGCTCCATGGTTTCGCATGAGGGATCTGCTGTCACTTTAATAGTTGCTTCTTTGTAGCTGATGTGCCATTTCTCTCTGACTTTTTAAAAAGATTTTTTCTTTGTCTTTAGTTTTGCAATCCACACGGCTGGTGTGGATTTCTTTGGGTGTATCTTTTTTGGAATTTGCTCAGCTTCTTGAATCTACTGGTTTATGTATTTCATGTGGCCGCTTTTTTATTATTATTATTATCAGAAATGCACAAAAAGCAAAACATTTTTATTTTGATGACGTTCAGTTTGTCAATTGAAACTACTGTTTTGTTTTCTTTTTGTCCATTCTAAGTCTTTTGTCCATTCTATCTATACAAGTTCATGAAGATTCTTCTCCTATATTTCCTTCCAGGAGATACATTGTTTTGGATTTTAAGTTAGACCGCTGATCCCTTTCACCCTAATTTTTGTATGAATGAAGTAAGGCCCAAGGCCCTCCCTTTCCTGGCTGGATCTCAATTTCCCAGCACCATGTGTTGAAAAGACTTTTTTTCCTATATTGAATCGCCTTGGTACCTTTGCTGAAAATCAATTGACCATATATATATATATGGATTAATTTGTCATTCCATCCAATTCCTTTTTCTGTATCTACTACATGGTTTTGTTTATTTAGTATAAAGCAAGTATTTATAATTTTATGTCAGATCTTAAAACCAATCTAAATCCAATTTTGTTTTTCTTTTTAAAAATTATTTGTCTTGAATATTTTAGGTCCTTTGCATTTCCATGTAAATGTCTACCAAAAAAGCTTGCAATAAATGTATTGATTGGAATTGCAATAAATGTTCAGATTGGTTTTGGGGAAACTGAAATCATAAAAACATTAATTTTTCCAATCAATAAACAGAGTTTATCTCTCCATTTACTTCAGTCTTTAATTTCTATCAGCACTTTTTGTAGTTTTTAGTGTATAGTTCTTTCAGACAGTTTTGTTAAACTTATCCCTGATTTATATGTTTGTGCTATTGTGAAAAGTATCACTTCAAAATTTAATTTTCAATTGTTTACTGCTATGATATAGAAATACAACTGATTTTTTAAATACTGATCTTGTAGCCTACGACCTTGATAAACTGGCCCTTGCCAATCATTCCAGTCTTACCACTTTTTCTTTCTCTCCCTCTTTGGTCACTACACGTAAAACTGATACATGTTCTGGTCTTTGCTCAAATAAGTTCCAGTTCTCTTTTGTAAAATCCTTGGGAATTTTTATGTATACAATAATGCTATCTGTGACTGTCATCTAATTTATAGGTCTTTTGTCTCTTTCTTGCCTTACTGCACTGGCTAAGTACACTATTAAATAAGTGTTAACAGTGGATGTCCTTATCATAATTTTGTTTTGGGGGACAGTATCCACTCTTCTCACTCTAAATAGATGCCCTTTATCAGACTGAAGACATAGCCTTCTAATTCCGGTTTCCTGAAAGTTTTTTGTCTTTAATGAGTGTTCAATTTTATCAAGTAGCTGCTTTTTAAAATTTTGTTTTAGTCTTTTGAAATTAACATATGGCTTTCTTCTTTACTTAATATGGTGAAGTACATTGATTGATGGGAGGTAGCTAAACCAACCTTGCCTTCCTGAGATAAGCCCCACTTAAACATGATGATCTTTTTTATACTGCTGGATTTGACTACTAATATTTTATGGAGACACTTAAGTTTTTATTCACAAAGGATACAGATTTATAGTGTTTTTTGGAATATCTCTAGATTTGATATATGGGTAATGCTAGTTTCATAAAATGAGATAAGAAGTGTTGGCTTATACTGTATTTTCTGAAAGAATTCATATGTTTTATCTTTATAAAATGTTTGCTAGAATTCACCAGATAATATAATTTGGGCCTGGAACTTTTTGTATGTGGAAAGGTCTTTTTGTTATGAATTCAACTTGTTTTAAATTCAGGGCTAACCAGATTTTCTGTTTCTTCTTGCATCGGTTTTGTTTATTTGTGTCTTTCAAGGAATTTGTCCTTGTTACCTAAGTGGTCAAACCTACTTGCATAAAGTTGATCATAATATTCTTTGTTGTTCTTTTAATGGCTGCAGGGTCAGTAGTATTGACAACTCTTCCATTTGTGATATTGGAATTTGTATCGTCTCCATTTTTTCACCCTTGGGGTGGGGGGTGATGGCAGGTTACTGAGATCTGACAAAGCCAGACAGATCCAGTCTAGGGTTGTGGGAAAAAGGACAGAAGAGAAGGATCCCAAGACCCAAGGGACCTAGGGATGAGGGTTTGGAGCAGCTGAGTGGATGTGGTCATGGGGCACCCTGGGAGCAGGTACAGAGCTCTAAGGTCCCAGGAGATTGTGTGGGGGGGAAGGAGGGGGACCTAAGCCCAAAGAACATCTGCATTTGGGGAGAGTAGCGGGGGAAGGTTGTGCAGATGAGGAGGGCACCCCTATCTCTGAGCAGAGACTGAAGATGGAGCATGAGACCCATCCATGCAGCTGCAGCATTCTTCAGAGGGTGTGGCACCTCCATTTGAGAAATACACAGAGGATTTCATACAAAGTCGGATAATTAATTAATCTCGTGAACTCATCCTGGAAAGAGTGTTATATACTTCATTGCTGAAGATCACTACGGTCACCTTCGAAGTCCTCCCCTTGGGAAGCCGTGCACCGAAGCCAGCGCCTAGTCCACCCTTCAAATCAATTTTGGAACTCTTTTTCTGGAACGGCCATGAGAGCTGTCATTGTGCCCCAAATCTGACAATTAAGTTCACAGACTTGCCACTGTGTGCTTACATTGGCAGAACTGTATAAACAACTCCGCAAGGTGTCATAACCTTAGCCAAATTATGGTAGGATGACAGCTCTGATGGCCATTCCAGAAAAAAAGGTTTCGAGATCGCTTTGAAGAGTGACTAGGTGCTGGCATCGGTGCACAGCTTCCCAAGGGGAGGACTTCAAAGGTGACCATAGTGTTATTTAGCAATGAGGGATGGAGCACTTTCTCTAGGACGAGTTCATGAAATTAATTGTCTGACCTTGTATACTGGAAACATATCCAAAAGCCACAGTAAAGAAAGCAATATAGGATTGAGTCTAGAGTAGAAAAACAGAAACAAACAAACACACAAAATAGTTCTCCGGAAAGTGTCCTTCACATCTGCCACAAGCCCAAGGTGCTTCCCTCCCAAGGAAGCCCCACCTCGTCCAGCTCCTGGAAACATCGGGAGGAGCAAAGACATTGATAAGTGTTCCCAAAGCTTGAAACATGGCCACCAGGAGAAACCCACCACCAACTGTGTGACATGGGGCAGAAACACCTGGATGGAGGATAAACTCGGGGTCCCAGCTCTCCACACATCCAGGAAATCAGAGATAGGTGCATTAGAAAGTAAAGAACAGAGAAAAGTAAGGTGATGATGGCAGAGTAGGTGAAGGCCGTGCTCCCCTCCCCTCAGCACCCACGGTGACATCCGACCTACGGAACCGCCGTCACTGAGAACCGCCTGAAGTCTAGCTGAACCGAAGTCCTCCACTAGGACGTACAGAAGAAGCCACCTCGAGGCTGGCAGGAGGGGCCGGACGCAGGACGGGCTGGCCCCACACCCGCGTGTGGCCGTTACAAACGGGGAGCGGTATCTCAGCTGTGCAGGGTCCCCCCGGCGGAGTGAGGGGCTCCAGCCCCACACAGGGCTCCCAGCCCAGGGTTCCGGTGCCCGGGAGGGAAGGCCCCACAACTTCCGGCTGTGACAGCCAGAGGAGACGGTGGCTGGGTGAGACGGAGGCGGTTGCAGCCGCCGGCGCTCCTCTTAAAGGGCCCGTGCACGGACTCACCTGCCGGCGGGCTCGCTGGCTCTGCGCTGCAGCGCTGGGGCAGCCGCTGGAAGGGCGCCGGGACATCCAGGGAGGAACCGAACGGCCGGCTTCAGGGCGAGGACAGCCGGGGCAGCTTCCCCGCAACTCCCCACGGAGTGGCTGGCGGAAGTGGCTGTTGAGCCCGCCCCCTCCCTGCGTGCTGACGCAGCAGACGTCATATTGCGTCACTCTTCCTGGGCCCGCCCCAGTGATTCCCTGAGACCCCGCCCACCCAAATTTCAGGTACACCCAAGCCATTTCCGGCGGCTTCTCCGTCCAACCTGCCCCGTCTCAGGCTGCGGACTTTCCTAAAATCTCTCGAAGGTTCACAAACCCCAGACGAGCAGCATCTGGCTTCGGCGTGTCCTGTATCTCTGGCTGAGCAGCCCGAAGGCCCGCACTGGCAGCAGCCAGCCCTGGTTCACAGATCGGCCTCTCGAGACACCTCCAAATCCCGTGCAGGCGGCAGCCAACTGCAGATTGCTTTGTGGCTCATACCAGGTGGCCACGGGCAGGGCACCGGCTAAACTTGGCCTGGAGCGGGTCAGCTTCAGACCAAACCGGAGCATCATCATGCCACCTCCAAGGACAACACACCCAAAGGGAACCCTGGGCAGGCACCAGAGCCCTGCTAAAGCGAACCCTGCTCTGTAGGGTCAGCCCCTGCACCACAGATCCTCCACTGTAGTCAGGGTCAGTCCTCGCTGCCAGTCAGCAATTTACTAGACACAGACTTCCAAACATAAGGATGCTCAATGATCTCAGGGAGAACTTCAACAATGAGATAGGAAACATAAAAAAGAGTCAGAAATGAAGAATACAATAACCAAGATAAAGAATACATTAGAGGGAAGCAACTGTAGATTAGATCAAGCAGAGAATAGAATCAGTGATTTAGAAGACAAGGTAACAGAACACACCTAAACAGGGCAGCAAAAAGAAAAAAGAATCCAAAAATGTGAAGATAGTTTAATGGGCCTCTGGGACATCACACATGCCAACGTTCACATCATAGGAGTACCAGAAGAAGAGAGAGAGCAGGGAATTGAAAACCTATTTGAAGAGATAATGATGGAAAACTTCCCTAATCTGGCGAAAGAGACATCTAAGCCCAGGAAGCACAGACAGCCCCAAACAACATGAACCCGAAGAGGCCCACACCAGGACACATTGTAAAATGGCAAAGGTTAAAGACAGAGAGAGAATCTTAAAGGCAGCAAGAGAAAGGCGGTTAGTCACCTACAAGGGAGCTCCTGAGAGATTGTTAGCTGATTCCTCAACAGAAACTTTGCAGGCCAGAAGGAATTGGCAGGAAATACTCAACGTGATGAAAAGCAAGGACCTGCAACCAAGATCGCTGTCCCCAGCAAAGCTGTCATTGAGAATCCAAGTACAGATACAGAACTTCCCAGACAAGGAGAAACTAAAGGAGTTCCTCACCGCCACCCAGTGTCACAGGGAATGTTAGAGGGGCTGCTTCCGACAACAAATAATAAATAAAATAAAACCCATGAATATTAAAATGCATTTTAATATCTATCAACAACTACTTTAAATGTAAATGCATTAAGTGCTCCAATCAGAAGACACAGGGTGGCTGAATGGATAGGAAAACAGGACCCTCGCACACGCGGCCTGCAGGAGACTCACTTCAGGTCAAAAGACACACCCAGACTGAAAGTAAAGGGACGGAAAAGATTCTTCATAAAAATTAAAATGGAAAAAAATAAGCTGGGGTAGCAGTGCCTATACCAGACAAAAGAGACTTTAAAACAAAGGCGACAACAGGAAGCAAAGAAAAATCCAATAATCCCACTCCTGGGTATTTATCCAATGAACCCCAAAATGCAACTTGGAGGGGACGTGTGCATCCGTACCTTCACTGCAGCGTTGTTTACAGCGGCCGAGATGTGGGGGCAGCGGGGTGTCCGTGGGTGGGAGGTGGAGGAAGAGGAGGTGGCGCATGTGCACAATGGCACTCTGCTCAGACGTGACGGGGACGGGCTCTTACGTTACCCGGAGGGTGTTGTGCTGAGTGCAGCGTGTCAGACAGAGACAGACAGGAGCAGTGTGATCTCCCGTATATGTGCAATCTGAGACCAAAACAAACAAACAAAACAAACTCATAGATACGGAGAACATTGGGATGGTTGCCGGATGGGAGAGGGTCTGGGGGTGAGTGAAACAAAGAGAAGGGATCGAGGACGAATTTGTTATGCAGCAGTCACGGGGGCGTCAAGTACAGCACGGGGCATGTAGTAACTACGCGTGGTGTCAGGTGGGTACCAGGCTAGTCGCGGGGGGGGGGGGGTGTTGCTTCCTAAATTTTACAGATGTCTAACCCCTGTGCTGTGCACCTGAAACTAATAAGAAACACTATTGAATGTCAAATAAATAAATAAAGTGTTTTCCCTGTCATCTGGTGGGCACCCTGCAGGGAAGGTGACTGTCACCATGTTACAGCTCACAGGGCTGGCGTTCCTGCTAGCCGGGGGTACAGAGCAGCAAGCCCTTTGGTGGCCACCACAGGCAAAGTCATGCACTTTCCTTAAACTCTAAAAACAACAGGAAACAGAAGACCCCAAGAAGGAAGGACGTGTCAATGTGGGACAAGAGCAGGCCAAAGCTTACTCCACAGAACACGTCACCCAGGGATTGAAGTGTCCCTTTGACAAGCAGGAGAGGCATCATTGGTCTACTCGAGGTATCGCTGATGCTGCAGAGCATTCTAGAAGATTCTAGAACAGCTTTCTAGAACAAATCTTCCCTCTTCAGGGTAAACAGACACACGCAAGAACACGGAGGCGCCCCTCACACCTACTACACTAACCAGACTGTGTGGAATGAGCCGGCCGCAGGGCTGGCCTGCAGGGCTCCTGTCGGGCGTGCTGCGACGCTCAGCATGAGGAGCTGTTGGCGGGTAGGAGATGCTCAAGCCCAGCCTGTTCTCACGGCCGCTGGGAGGCCGGGCGGGGGGCTCCTCTTTACTGGGAGGAAGTTGCGGCCCCCCTCCCTCTGCTCCTTCCTGGGAGCCCCGGCACATCCGCTGTTTGGCGGATGCCATTGGGGGAGGCGAGGACGGGCTGCAATCTTGCAATAACACTGGCTGGAGTGCGGGCCGGGCGGCCGGGCCAGCGGGCGGACCATTAATTACGCGGGTCCCGCTTTGAGCCAGCGAGGGCCCGGCCAGGCCGGGTGTTTACATGCACGCCCGTCTGTTTGGGGCCTGCAAATCCGTGTCAGATGTTAATGGAATAGCGTCATTTTTCTGCTGAGGTGGCATCCCCAGGGATGTTTGGATGAGGCGGCCGGCGGGACTCAGCCTGGGAAAGGCGGGCGGGTGGCTCAGGAGGGAGGCCATTCATCAGGCCGCCCGACAGCCTGGCCTGGACCCCACCCCAGCACTCCCCTTCGGCCAGGCCGCCCCACCCCGCGTGGCTCCGTCCGCTGGGTTCTGGGGGCTGCAGCGAGACCGGGTTGCGAAAAGAAGGGTCCACCCTAAAAGGTGCAGACTGGGAGAGTGTGAATGTTCGGTTGCGTGTCGTGGACACAACCAAACGCACGCCGAGGGGCGCAGCCTCCCACTGTGTCACCCCGGGGGCACGCCGCCTCCGTCACGGACCTTGCGGGCCAGGCCTGGCTGCTCGAAGCCGGACAGTCCTGCTGTGACCGGCCTCTCGCGTGGGCGTTTTGCAGGCTGTGGTGGGGAGGATGTGGGGCAGACCCAGTGGGGACAGGCTGCCCACTCAGTGACAGCTGGGGCCTCCCATCCTCCTTTTCCTCATTGCCTACATGGCAGCTGGACCAAGAGGCCCAGAGAGGGGAGGTGACCTGCCCGGGGTCACACAGCGACTAGGCGCTTAGGGCAGGCTGGGGAAGATGGGCAGTTCTTCAGCAGAGGGCTGAGGGACCGTGTGGCGTTGCGGCCACTGCCCACCAACTGCACACATGAGCAAATAGATCGCTCAGCCAGGCTCCTCGGGCCACCATGCAGCCACTCGGGGCAGGGGGCTCAGCCTTAGCACGCTGCTCAGCACAGAGTGGGCGCTCGGGGAACGTGGCCACGCTGGCGGCAGAGGCACTGCACAGTGAAACGTGGCGCCGCTGTCCAACGCCTTTGACAAGAATCGTATGCACCCCCGTCACCGGGGGCTGTCGTGAAGGAGACGCGCTCACGAGGCTGGGAACACAGCCGAGACTTTTACGTGAGCAGTGTCCTGAGAGTCCCCATCTGCTCCTTGCTCAGGGCTGTGCATGGAGGTGGGGGTCATGGGGCCCAAAGGCGGAGGCATGGAAGGGTGGTGGGCTCAAGGGAGACCCCTGTGACAGAGGTCTGGCAAGCGGATGGTGCCCTTTAGACGTGCTCCAAGTGCCACAGTGCGACCTGGCCTGCACCCCGCCCCACTCACTGCAGCCCGCCCTCAGCTCAGCTCCTCACTGTGATCAGCACCATACCCGGTGCCCACCTCAGGGCCTTTGCACGGTGGGTCCCTTCTCTCTGGTCTGGCAGGGCTCCTCCTCCCGGGGCCTCGAGGGGGCTGCCCTCCTCGCCACCGTCTGTGGGAGGGTCTCTCTGGGGGGGGGGGGAGGAGGTCGGCCTCCTCAACCCGAGGGCCCTGCCGCTAGCCTGTCTGGACTTGAGCCCCTGCTCCACCAGCCTGGGGCTCGGCATCCCCATCGGGCAGACAGACTCGGCTAGGCCCCTGCTCGGCACGTGCTACTACCTGCCTGGTGCTGACGCTGGTCCTGGCGCGCGTGGCCCTTGAATCCTGGTGGACGAAGCTGACCCGATTCGTGGCTGCCTCCTTGTCAGCACGCAGAGCTGCTAATAACTTCATTTTCCTCCTTGGAAGCCACCTCGCCACACCAGGCCCTGAAGGAGCTCCAGCTGCTGCCATCAGAGCCCAGCTTGTTCCCAGCCCTCCCCTGCCCCCTGCTGGTCACTCTCAGGATCGCCCCAGGGGCCCAGCAGGACCCTTTCCTGCGGGTTTGGGGACCGGCTCCATCCAGTATCCCTCCCCCACCCCCCACCCCATGCAAAACAGACTGAGCTGCCGGCAGTGCTGAGTTCTGTACACATGGAGCGACCACAGGGACACACTGACAGGCCCGGGGCAGGGGCCGTGGGGGCCTGTGTCCTCAGCCCACCTGGGGGCCTCTCAGACCCTCCTTCTACTTGGGGTGTGAGAGGACACCATGCATCCTGCCACCCAAAGGCAATGGAGGGGGTTCCAGAGCTGGCAAGGCCTGGGCTCCCCACAAAGTGCAGAGCAGCGGGCCCTCCATCGAGCTTGGCGTCCCCGCCGGCAAAGTGGGCTTGTTACCACCTTCGATGGTCACTCTGGAAGGCTGTCAGCGGCCCAGTGCACAATCGGGGCTCAGAAAATGACTCTGGAATCCACCCTGAAAGTGAAGTTCGGGGCCATTTGTTCATTTCTGTCACATTCAGGGCACAGGACGCCAGGCGCACGCGTGTCTCCATTAAACAGAGCCTGCGCGTCTCCGAGGCCTAACGCACAGCTCTCCGTGTTTCCTCTGCAAGGCCCTCTGCTGGCCAGTGGCTCTGCCCCCAGTGGGGACTCCAGGGCCCCCACCATGGCCTCCAGCAGACCATAGGGCCCCCCAGAACAGGACAGCGGTGCTGATGGTGGACAAGGGATCTCGGAGCACTCCAGCCTCCCCACCCTTGGGGTCACTGTGAGCCAGGCTGGAGGGCAGGGCCTGGGAGGAGAGAGAGGACCTTGGTTCGGAGTCCTTGGGCCCACCTGGCTGGAGGCTGTCGGTGCACCGCGGACCTGCCACGTTGGGGACAGGAGCACGTGGCCCGCACATAGTGGGACCACGGTGTCTCAAGTAAGGGCTCTCAGCAGCTCGTGGAAATGGGTGACGAGGGCCCCGATGGAGGAATGGGTGGCACTGAACTCCCCTGTGGAGTCTCGGTGGGTGGGCTCCCCCGGCACCCCTGAGCTGGCCCTCCAGCAGGCCCTGCCCCTCAGGACGCGGGTGTGAGGGGCCCGGCCCGTGGGCTGTGCCAGGAGCTGGCTCAGCCTCCCTCCCTCAGTTCCCCGTCACAGGGCTCTTAGTCCCAGCCCCAGAGCAGACCCAGGCCCCTTGGTGCCCCTGGTCTTTGCCCAGACACAGCCGTGCACCTTGAACTTGGGGCCACAGTGAGGGCCCGAGGCCTGACCAGGCTGCACGGTTGGGCCACTGGCACCAGGGGTGCATGGGTGCAAACGAGGATGGGGCCTGAGATCGGGGAGACTCTGAGTGGCCTCTAAGTTTGCCCTTGGCTGGGCTCCAGACCCCCAACTCCCGACAGCCCTCTGGAGGTCCAGTACCAACAGCCATGATGGGGTGATGGACCCAAGAAGCATCCAGACAGCTCTGTGTCCTGGACCCAGGCTCGGGGCCCAGCCAGGTGGGCACAGTGGGGAGCTCAGAGCTGGGCCTGCAGGGGCTGCCGAGAATGGCCCAGGGCCACTCACTGTACCCCACCCCATGTCTGCAAGGTGAGGGTGCAGGGAGCCAGAAGGTAGAATCCGGTTGCGTCTAAGCAAGGGCAGGAGGACTGCCTGGACAGGGGTGGCATGCCCGGCCCGGGCGTGTGAGAGGGCCATACTTCTCTCGGGTCCAGCGGAAAGGACCCGGGCTGGGGGTGTCTGAGGAGAATGTCGTGTCCCAGGACCCAGAGATGCCCAAGATGCCCAGCAGCCAGGCGGCCCCAGTGCGGGTCCCAGTGCTCCTTTGCAGAGGCCCCCCCCAAATCCTAGATACTTACTGCGATCCGCACTGTGCATCTGTGCGGGGCTGGGGCGTGGGTTCTGCTTTTGTTCATTCGTTACAGGTAACGTCGGATTTAGACTGAAACCCTGCCCCTGAGAGCCTGTGGGTACCAGCCTTGTACTCCACTAACCTGCCCACCTGTGGGTACCCTAAGAAGGTTCTAGAGGCTTCCGAGGATGCTCAGGGTGGGGCTGGTGGAGCCGGGGTCTCGAAGGCTGCCTGCCCGGAGGGTCTCGTGTCCGTTTCCGCAGGCCAGCTTGAAGGCAGGGCGGTGTATATGCCCAGGGGCAATCTGAGCGTTTTCTCGGGGGAACGCTGGTGGCCAGGGCTTGGGCAGGGGGCCCGGCCTGACCGCCCCGCCTCCCAGTCAGCCCTCGGGGTGCATGAGACCTGACCTCCGGACCCCCGCCGCCCTCAGCACCAGGATGGACGGCGGCCAACGAGGCAGAAATGACACAGACAGGGTTCTGTACAAAACCTGAAATATTTTTACTCTTTTAAAACTTTGATCTAAGTTTGCCTTAGACCTCATGGACTCGATACAAGAGTAATATGAATTGGGGAAATAAAACACTTTAATAGCCACGATAAACTTTGTTAGAAATGTACATGTTGCCAAAATAATAATAATAAAATTAAAAAAATAGACAGCGAGCGAGCGCGCGAACAGGTGGATGGCTGGGTTAGATCAGATGAGTGAACAACAGGACGGGCAAGGTCGGAGGAGTCGGCCCGGGAGCGCCGCCTCACCCAGCCTCCAGGCCCGGGTTGGGGGGCCGCGTGCCCCCCCCAGCAGGCTGCGCCAGGGGCCAGGCCCGCAGGCAGGCAGCCGCCTCTCCTCGTGGACAGAACACCCCAGGACGGGCATATAAACAAAGCTCGTAAGAAATGTACAAATATAAAAAGCTACAAACATTAATAAATTACAGCATCACAAAACACAGAACACTTCACAAGGTGCTAGTAAAATAACTGTACCCCCAAACCCCTTCATCAACAAGAAGGAAAGAGCTGGTTTTCAAGTGGAAGATTCTCGTCTTCGAACGTGTCTGAAATAGGTCTTTTGTGTACTGTTTGCTTCTGTAAAGACAGATATAAGGCTGCACACACATCACTTGTTTTTCAGGCAATACCTTAGTCCCTAAAAGAAAACAAACTAACCATAACAATAAAAAAAAGAGAGGAAGGAACAGGAAAAGCATCGGAAACCCAACGGCTCATCCCTGTGCGGCAAAAAACTCGTATAAATGTTAATGAAGGACTCTATAGAAAGAAACTCCTAGAGGTACTTTTACTCTTATAAAAAAGAAGTTTTTTGTTGTTTTTTTTTAAAAAGCTATTTACACGCTACATTCTATGAAAAATATGCTTCAGGAAATACATCTAAAATTAAAATACAGGATTGCCTGAGAAACAAATCCAGCCCCTCCGTGTTGTCGATGGGTGGACATGCAGTCGGGGGCCACCCGTGCCCTCGACACTAAGTGCCAACAGGTGACGAGCCGTTAAGTGCCTGGCCCCCCCGCATCCTTGGGCCGCCCGGCTGCCGTCGCCCCGCCAGGCCTGGGGCGGGTGCCCGGGCTGAGGAGTGCTTCTCGGAGTGTCGCCACTGGGGCTGGACGGGGCCCACCCGTGTTGCTTAACCTGGGCCCCCGGGGCCCCACATCCCGGCTGGGGGACCCCACGGCGGCTCCTTCACCCACTGACATACTGACCCTGCTGCTGGCCCGTCACCCCTAGAAATGCCCTGGGCATTCAGGGTGTGACACCCACCACCCGGCCTGCCGCCCGCCACTGGCCAGGGAGCCTGGACTCCCCTCTCCTGGCCGGGCTGAACACCCTCTGGACGTGTCTGAGGAGCGCTCAGGAAGAGGTGGGGCACGGGAACACCCTGCTTTCTCCTCCGCTACCTCTCTATAGTGTCCTTTGCCTTGTTTTAAGCCTCTGGAGGCTACCAGCCTGTGGCCGGCCCAGGCTCGGGGCCCGGTGAGTGGCTGGCTCACTCCTTCCGCGAAGGACTCGTGCTGCCAGCAGAGCTGCAGAGGCTCTGCCATCACATCCACGCTTGGGGGGACGGGGGCGGAGTATGTGCCTAGAGGCTGTCCCGACACGGGGATGGACGGTCCTCACGCCGGCAGGGCCGTGTTTCAGGGACTGGTCACTCTAAGCGACTCGAGAAAGGACGTCTGTGTGTCCGTGCGGGTGAGCTGCGCCTGCTGGAGCAAGAGACGCACGCGCACTCGTGCAGGGGGGACAGTGGCCGGAAGGAGGGCAGGCCCTCCCCAGGGTGAGGCAGCATGGCTGCCCTCCCAGGGCTGAGGTGGTCGCGGGGCTCCGGGGGTCCTGAGCGGAGCAGAAGGGTCCTGGCTTCCCAAACTTTAGAGGAGCAGTTTTCCGTTCCGGTGAATTTTCAGGATTTTCCCAAGCCTCTGCTTGGCCGTGGCCATGCCCTTTTTCGTACGTTTACCTGAGTGGGGAGGGGGACACAAGAAGGCAGATGAGTAAGAGGGTGGGAGGAGCGGCGTGCGGGGCAGGGCATCGGCAGACCCTCCTTGACGCCCCGCTTCTGTCTGACGTGGGAAGCCCAAGCCCTGGGGCTCCGCACGCTCCCTAATCATTCCTCTGACACAGCGCCCAGCGGGGAGGTCACAGTGTGACCTGCGGGCAGCAGAGGAGGGGCGGGGCTGAGGCCAGAGGGGGTGGGGCCAAGACCATGGCATTCCCAGGAAGTGGGGTCCCCTGCCCCACCTCCAGCCAGGGGGGCCACGGGAGCCACACTGCACGTGCCCACAGCTGGCTGGGTTTCACCGCCAGGGTGCAGGAAGATCGGGGGCAGCGGAGATGCCAGACGGCCGTGCCACCCCCAGTTCACACAGAGGCGGCTGGCTCCGGCACCCCAGGCCCCTCCAGCAGAACGCTTGGTAAACCGCTGACCACTCCCCCACGCCACGCCAGGCCCCACGGCTGACACCCGGGGGGCCTGAGGAGCCGGAGCTCCCTCTGACGTAACCAGAGCCCCTCGTGGGTGACGCGGGCTCTCCGCCTGGACACCCTTTTGCTGACCGAGTGGGTGGATGCAGACTCACGGGGCTAAGGTGGGACAAAGGAGACGTGGGGCCGCCTACGGGGACAGGCCACGCGGGGCCAGCAGGCACGGTACCTTTGGCAGTGGTGTTGGGGGACGACGCGGAGGGCCGCCTCTGGGTGAGGAAGACCCCAGGGGCCATGGGCTGGGAGGCACGGCCGGCCTGCGTCCCGGCAAAGGCGCCGGCCACGGTGTACTCGTGGTCGGCCAGGCTGCTGCTGGCTGCCTCGGGCGGGGGCTCGGGCGAGCTGCCCTCCTGGGAGGCCTGGCTGCTGGCCGTGCTGGTGGAGGCCGTGCCGGTGGAGGCCGTGCCGGTGGAGGCCGGGGTGGTGGAGGCCGTGCCGGTGGAGGCCGGGGTGGTGGAGGCCGGGGTGGTGCTGCCCGAGGTGGTGCAGGCCGAGGTGGTGCTGGCCGAGGTGGTGCTGGCAGGGGCGGAGGCGGGAGTGGTGCTGGGAGCCAGCTTCCTCTTGGAATTCTTTTTCTTCCTGCTTTTCTGCTCCTCCTTTGAACAGAGCACGTGGGCACATTAGTGGGCAGAGCCCGTTGGACCTCCTGTGCTAGGTGCTCGGCTGTCAGAGCGGCGCAGCCCGCACGCCCAGACCTGGGGCAGGCAGGTCCCTGAGCCTCTCTGGCAAAGCGGAGCCGCTGGCACTGCAGAGCGGTGAGGACTGGGCCGGTGCCTGAGGCGGGTCCCCACGCTTCCCTCTGCGCAGGGGGCCAAGCTGGACATGGGGATGGGGAAGCTGGACATGGGGATGGGGGGGGCATCTGTGCAGGGAGCTGAGCTAGACACGGGGACAAGGGGCATCTGTGCAGGGGACCGAGCTGGACACAGAGATGGGGGGGCATCTGGGCAGGGGGCCTTGCCGGACACGGGGACGAGGGGCACCAGCTCTCGGCCCTCCTTCCCCATCACCCTGCTCTGAGCTGTCATGGGACTCTTGGTTCTAGAACATTCACTTTGGTCCTGTTAATGTCCTCAAGTCTCCCACTGGGGGTCGGGCTGGTATGGGAACCTCACTTCTGAGAGGGCCAGGACCAGAAGGAGCCGAAGTGGCAAACAAGGTGGGCAGAACGGAGATGTCACAGAGATGCCCATGTCCAGCTCCGTAATAACAAGAGGAAAAGCCTGGGTAACTGGGGACCAGGGAGGGATGGTCCCCCAGAGGAGCTGTTGGCCGAGGCTCATCTATAGGACACGTGTCCGTGTCAGGGTCCCAGGTCACCAGTGTTCTGCTTCCCTACCCCCTCCTCAGGGACTTAGGGGCTAGAGGAACCAAGGTCAGAGATACACAAATGGTCCTCAGCCCGTGACAACCCCCCATCTGGGAGATTCCGGCACAGGGTTGGGGGGCTGCCTCCTCACCTGCTGGGACAGCTTGGCTGCAGCGGCCGCCAGCCCAGTCTCGATGGAGGCCACTCTGGTCCCCTCACGGACAGGCCTGTCCTGTCGCGGCACCGATGGGCCAACCCTCGCTTCGGGAGAGAAAGTCAGCCTGCTTCAGTCGGCCACTTACCACCGCCCGGCCCCGAGTCCCAGCAACACGTTACAGCTCAGGGAGGGTCAGGGAGAGGCCCAACAGGGTCGGGGATCCCAGCCAGCGAGACTGGAGCGGGCGGACCAGGTGACAAGGTGGCCCTCCAGGGGCTCCCCCACTGCAGGCCCACCAAGACAGCCCCCAGCGGGAGTTCCCCGGCCCAGGAGGGCAGCAGGTGGGTCACGCCGGCCCCAGCAGTGCTACCTGTCGGGCTGTAGGGGGCGTCGTCTGAGGCTTTTCGCTTCTTGGACCGGGACTTGAAGACAGGGCTGTCCTCATCAGACTCCAAGGATGGGTACACTAGAAAGACACGGGGACAGAGGGGTGAACTGCTGGCATGGGCAATGCAGGCAGCTGGAGGACCTGGTAACTGGCACCCCCGGGCCATCCTCAGGGTGCAGAGCACCCAGCAATCAGCCCAGGCCCGCTGGAGGATCAGAGAGGGGCAGCCAGGAAGCCCCATCCAGCCCCTAGGGCACCCGCCCAGCTCGCCCACCCAAGCATGGACGCAACACCCACTGGACGCCCAGTCCTCAGAACACCCCAGTCTCTGTTGCCATCAAAGAAGATGCCAAAGGTCCACGGAGCCGGGTGCCGCTGAAGGCCCCCAGACCCACCTCAGGGGGACTCTGCAGGAGGGAACCCCTCACGGCAGCTCTGGTGACTTACTATATAGCTCTGGTCACTATAGGTTGTGACCTTCCACCTCCAAACCCCCAGGACTTGCCCCATACCCCAAAGGAGCCCAGCAAACAGTTCACTCCCGTTTGTCACAGCAGGGCAGGCCCCACCGCAAGGCAGGGCCAGTGCCACACCAGGGGCCGTCTGGGTGCAGGGGCACAAACACGTGGTCCTCGGACCGTCAGGACTGTGCTAAAGGCGTGGCCTGCAGCGTGGGGCCGGGGCACCCTGTGTCAGCATGCCATGTTCCACGGGGACTGAGACGCTCGCTCCTGAGTCTCCTCCCACGTGGCTGACAGCAGTGCCTCTGGAGACTGGGGGGGCCCTGCTGGGGGTGGGGCCATGGCCCCAGAAGGAGGCCTCCCCAGGTGAATCCGGAAGAGCATAGTAAGGAGAGAAGCCGGACACAAATGACCTAGCAGGGCTGGATACGGTGATGATGTGTCCAGGACACATGGGAGACAGGGCAAAGCAGTGGCCACTGGGGGTTGGGGGAGGGGTGCAGGGAGTCCCCCCGGAGGGTGCAGGGAGTCCCCCGGGGGGGGGGGGGCGACAGGTTGTCCCCCGGGGGGGGCGACAGGTTCACAAGTTGTCTGTAGTGATGGTGGCACACCCCCTAAATGTATTAGCCACCACTGAGCCACACACGCAGAGGGGGCCGCCCCTGCTCTGGAAGGGTGCGGGCCCCTCCAGGGGGGCTCACCATAGTCCGAGTCCTTGAAGCAGGCGTCCAGGTGGTCCTGCTCCTCGAAGTCGTCCAGGTCCACGCTATTCTTGGCCGCTCTCTTCAGCAGCCGCTTGCCCCCGCTCTTGCCGCCAGCACCGTTCTTCCGGGAGCCGTGGGCCGCCAGCGAGCCGCCCTTGGCCTGGCCGGGGCCCCATGCGCTCTGCAGGCAGGAGTCGGAGGCCTGCAGGTTGGCCATGGAGAGCATTCCCTGAATGGCTTCCTGTGTGCTGGGGGATGCTGGGGGCTGGCTGGGGGCACAGAGAGACAGGCACTCAGACCCCTGGCCTGACCCCGCCCCCGTGCACTGCACGCCCCGCCCGCCCCCGCCTAGGCCCCGCCCCACCCCGCCCACGGCCTTGCCCACGGCCCTGGCCACGCCCACGCCCGCACGTCCTCTCGTCCAGAGGCTGTGGGAAGGACCGTGGTGGTGGCCGATGACTTACCATGGAAATGGCCAGCCACCCCCTGAGCCTCCCTTCTGCTCCCACCCCCACTTCAAAAGCGGTGCCGGAGGCCTAAGCCCAGAGAGAGGCCAGGACAGGAGGAGACGCAGGGGAAATGGGGGGCGGAGGACGGGCCAAGGGAGGCGGCCGGCAGACGGGGGCCTGGGCCGCCCTCCTCCATCCGGCTGGCTCTACCCGCCCCACACTGCTCTCCCCAGGGCACCCCAGCCCCGCCCCTTCCTCCCGGCCTCTGAGATGGTGCCACAGCCCTTTCGCCCCCATAGCCCATGCTCTGCCCAGGTGACCTGCATGTTCCCCGGGACCGGGGGTGGCTGACTCCCTCTGCTCCCCCTGAGCGGCAGGGCCAGGGGCCAGGGGCCAGGCGTGGGGTTGGGGGAGCCTCAGCCCCGGGAGGCCCAGGAGGAGGCAGCAGTGGTCCCGACCCGCGTGTGTCATGTCCAGGCCCCCTCCTGCCCGCAGGGCTGCTGTGACCCCAACACGGCACCAGAACGTGTGGGTGCACACGGCCCCAAGGGGGGACTCTGCACTCTCATGCTGAGTCCTCTCGTGCCGCGCCTCCCCGCCCCAACCTCCACTTCCCAAACAGGTCTGAAGCACATTGAGCAAGGCCCTTGAGAGGAGAGGGGGTCAGGAGTGCTCGATTAGCATCGAGGGGTTCCCGAGGCTGAGGCCGGAGTGGCGCTGGGAGACGGGGCGGCCGCAGGGCCCCTGACATGCAGGGCGGTCCCTGCAGTCCCCGGGCCACCAAGGCAAGCGTAGCCAGAGGCCAGCCGACGACACAGGGCAATGCCGGGCTCCGGGCACGCTGTGGGAGGAGGTGGTGGCCGTGCCTCCTGGGGCAGCCCTCCCTCAAAACCACTTCCCCCCACTGGCCCAACGGCACTGCGCCCCTAAGCTGCCAACGACGGGAAACAGGGCCCATCAGACCACCTGGTTTCTCAGGAGCCCCCACCCCCACCCCGGCCGGCACTTTTGCTGCCACCGGCGCTGCCCCGGTGCTGGGACCCACCTGTCCACTCAGCGAGAGCCCAGGGCTGCCCAGTATCACTACTGTGCCATCGTCACCAACACGCTGAGCAGGGACACGCCTCCCCCAAGCCAGCATGGGAGGCCGTGAGCCCACAACCCGCCCTCTCCCCTCGGTACCAGGCTCCGGGGTGGGGTGGGCGGGGAGTGATGTGGCCTCACCCTGAAGGTCAGATGGTTACTGACACCAGCTTCCAGCAAGGACAGGCGGGTGGAGGCCAGGACCCACATCCCAAAGGGACCCCAAAAACCAGCTGTCCACCCACCTTTGGCAGCTGGACCGTGAGGGGACTGTGGAGCCCAGGGCCAGCGCCTGGGGCCGCCGCCGGCCCACACTGGGCACAGATCAAGAAGCAGAGTCTAACCAGGGCGCATGGAAAATAATACCCTAATCCTCCAATTATGGGGCCCTCGTCCTCGCTGTGCCCCCAGCAGTAAACACCGAGCCAACCGCCTATAAGAAATTAACATATTTTCTTCCATGTCCTTCAGCTGGTTTCCCCCAAATAGTGAATACTTAAAACAGAGCAAATGGACCATCAAAAACTGACCTACACCCCAAATGGGAGACTTGGAGAGGAACTGCCCGTGGGGGCGGGGGGCGGGGCCGGCAGGCACGTGTGCCGGGTGCGGGCGTGTGAGGCACACGTGTGCGCCCCTGCAGGGCGGTCAGCGGTGCATCCCCAGACGGGCCGTCCTCCCGGCGGCTGGGAGTGAGGGTGGCGGCGCCCAGGGTGGCTGGGGGCCTGAGCGGCATGCCTGTGTCCCCAGCTCCAGCCGAGTCCTGGCCACTGCCTGTCCCCACGCCAGGGGCTGCTCCCTGGAACTTGTGGGGAACCGGGGTGTCTAGGATGCCTCTCCAGGGTCTGAGTGTCGACCAGTCCCTGAGGCGTCACTAACCACTGCTCTCCCCAGAAAAAGGCACCCCAGAGGGGTGTGGAGCGGACACCGGGCGCCAGGGCCCCCTGGGAACAGGGCTCACGGCCGGGCTTCTCGTCCTGGCAGAGATGAGGGGCTTGGGTTTCGCCCCCACAGAAACCACTGCTCAGGTCAAGTCACTCCTGCCTGGATGTCACCACCCAGCAGCACCAACCTTCCTGCCCCCTCTCCCGCCCCCTCCACGGTCAGGTTCTGTTACCAGGGGGACGGAGAGTCCGGTCCCCCCACCGCTGCCTCCTAGCGAGTTGCCCAAGCCCCCCGAGCCTCGCTTTCCCCATCTGCAACGGGGAACTGCTGCTGTCTCGAGGACTAGGGAGGGTGCCACCCCCCACGGTGGTGAAGGTCCCCAGGGCGGGGGCGGCTGCAGAGGGCCCAGGCCCCCACTCGCTCCCTAGCCGCTCCCTGTCCCGGCGTCCAGACTACAGGGGAGGAGCCCTAGTCCTCGGACCTGTGTGCCCTCGACCGGTCCCCACTGGCCAGCAGCAAATGCTCACCGCCTTGGCAGCCCGGCCCTTTCTAGGGGTCCTGCTCTGGCACTCCGGCCACGGAGACACCCCTGCGCGGCCCATGGGGGAGCACCCCCACTCCTGGCACCCCCAGGACCTACCTGTTGGGGTTGTAGTCCAGGGCGCCCACCTCCTCGCTGGCCTGCAGCAGGTCCAGGAGGCCCGCGGCCGAGGCCCCAGCCGCCTTCTTCACCTTGGCATTTCGGGGGGGCTTGGTGTCCGTGTCAATGTGCAGGGAGCCCTCGTCCGAGGAGTCGTCGCTCGGCTGTGGGGACAGGGAGCCAGTCAGGACAGGGCTGCTCCTCGCGACATGAAAAAGTTTTGAAACGCTGTAACAAGAGCCTGCCCTGTGACGGGCACAGGGGGCTGGCCGGCCAGACTGGGCCCAGCACAGGGCCGTGCAGCCCTGCCCCCAAAACTCCTTCCCGCCAGAGGAACCTGGTCCCCAACACAGAGCAGGAGTACGAGAGGAGTGTGGTCTGATGGGGGCGGGCGGGAGAGCGTACCCACACCTGAGGAAGCCCAGTTAGCAGCCCCTGGCAGGTGCCTCTGCGGGGACACTCTGGGTGTCCCCAGGCAGAATGTGACCCCCACGGAGACCCCAGCCTCCCGGGAGACAGCCGCCACATCCCGGGGTAGATGGCACCTTACGGGTCACCCAACTTGATGCCCCCGCAGGCGCAGCCCAGCTCCCCCCGCACCCCGTCCTCAGCATTGAGGACGCGCACTCTCTTCACGGCCTGTCTGGCGGAGGGCTCTTGAGGCCACACCACCAGCAGAGTCCTGCAGACCCTCCATATCCCACATCTGCTTTAGTCCCTGCTGTGAGGGGTCCCAGGGCTCACGTCCCCAACTCTGGAGCCCAAAGCGGCCTCCCCAGAAAGACCCCTGAGAAGAGGATGGGGCTTGGAGATCCCCCCTGCCCCCACGAGCGGGGCGGGGCTAGAGCCTCGGGGTCCCAGGAGGTGCTCACCTTGTAGAGTGCCGAGTCCAGCTTTGGCTTCGTGACGGGCGCGGGCAGGGGCTCCTTCTTGTCCAGTAAGACTGCGACCAGAGCAGACGGCCGTCGGTGGTGGCTTCGGGTGGGGGGAAAGGCCACCACTGGCCACGCCTGATGTCCGCCCACCTGCTCTGGGCCAGCCCTCCCCATGCCCTGGTCCCCTACTCACAGGACAGGTCCCTCTTTGGGGCGTTTTTCTTCCTGCGGATGGGGAACTCGTCGATCTTGAGCTCCCCGTCATCCGACACGTACTCATACTCGTCCCGCACAGGCTGGGGCTTGTCCTCCTTGAAGTTCTGCAAGGCCCCGACCACCCCCGGGCTGGCCTGCGGCTTGAGGGCCTTGGAGCTGGGGCAGAGGCGGGCTGGTCAGTGTGGGTCCACATGGCGCGGCCTGCACCCCCAGCACCCCGCCACAGCCCTCAGAGGACCAGCCGCTAGGCCAGATGCCTCCGAACCCCACACTTTCCTCTCGGATGTGTGGCCCAGCCCCCCATCACGAGCATCACATACCCCAGAAGTTTCTTGTTGGAGAAGGAAAAGGAAAATTTGGTGTCCTTGTTTCCGGACGCGGGGGGCCTCTCCAACTTCTGCTCCTCCTCCATCTTCAGTAGGGAGTCGGGTTTGCTGTTCTGAAAAGCAAACCCGGTCCGTCCGTCCACCCCATGCAGGTGGCCAGGGGGCCGACGACCAGCTAGCTCTCCCTTCAGACCCCAGCGCCTGCCTGCAGGACGGGCTCTGGGATGCTGCCTGGTTCGGGGGACTGTGAGCTCCAATCAGGGCTGGGGGACAATGCTGTCCACCAACTCCGAGGGCAACATGCTTTAGCCTCTGAGGCCAGGATGCACCCAGAACAAGTCGGCAGGAGGTGGGCTCTCCGAGGCCACACCCACGCCACACCCACACCTGGGCCTCCAGAGCGCCGCTTACGGGGACTGGTGGACACGTACCTTGAGTATGCCCTGCAGGCACGCACATACCCACACAGGTGTGCGCCTCTGCTCACACCAAGCCCACACACGCCCCGCGCACTGCCTCACGCATGGACATGTCCACTGGCACACGTGCACGGACACGCACGCGCACACCCACGCATCTCACCTTGTACTTCCACTTGGCCTCCGACTTGCTCTTAGTCTGTTCTCGGATTTCCAGCCTCTCCACATCGTTCTGTGTGCTGACTCCCTCCTTGTTGGGGACATTCAGGACACTCTTTGTGGCCTAGAAAATAGCAGCCATGACCCAGCAGTAGGCATGGGAGGGCAGCAGGGCTACCTCAGGCTACAGGACAAAGCGAGAGTGACAGAGCCCCTCCTGCCGCTGGCTGCATGCAGCAGCTCCTCCATGCCATCCACCATCCACCCACCACCTACCCACCCACCTACCCACCCACCCATCTACCCACCAACCTACCCACCCACCCGTCCACCCATCCATCCATCCACTGAACCATGTACCCATCCACCCACCTAGCAATTCATTCACCCATCTATCTACCCACCCACCCACCCACCCGTCCACCCACCACCTACCCACCCACCCACCCACCCACCCATACACC
>PVJL010006949.1:0-30932 GCA_004026885.1 Lyroderma lyra
TCTCTCGCCCTCCTGATTGGCGAAAAACACTACAACAGGAACAGCAATTCTTGTGCTCCAATGGCCAGTTAAGCCGCCGCTCAGAGGTATCCCCACCCCTCCACTCCGCCCCTTTTCCCGGGTTGGTCCTGCCTTTAATCACTCTCTGTCCTCTACTCTATCGTTGCTTTGGAGAACTGGCAGTCAAGGCTCACCCTCCCGCCTCCGGAAAGCGAACTTTATTTTTATTGGTAAAAGAACATCTTCCTGTGCACCTGATTGGGCAAGAAAGGAGTTAGTCTGCACGCCCCTTACCCATTATCGCTCTCCCTTTACAGGTACGGGAAATACAGCCTCAAAGTCCTCCTTACTTTTCCTTTTTCTGAGCGTCTTTCCCCTTAAATTTTGGTAAGGGTCGTGGACAAAATCACAGCCTGCATTGGAGAAAGCTGGAAAGGGAGAAGAGAAAATTTCGGTCTTCCCCAGATGACAGATATGTCCGGAGCTGGAACCTAATCCAGTGAAAGGAGTGGATAGAAAGAGTTAGAATAACTGAAATTCTAGTACTAATTCCTCCTGAGATTTACTCAACAAGTTTTCACTCACTGTCCAATCTACTCCTACCGTCGATTCCACTGGCATTTCGCTACTCTAAAGAGCTTTAATAAAGCTATCTGCAAACCTAGAGGTGTCTTTGTTTGCCTCGCAATTGTTCATTTGAAAAAAATCATTAAATAATTTACATTAATAGTTCCGTTTAATTAACATCCTCTGTTGGCTTGGCGTTTATCACGAGAGCGGAGTTACTCTTCTGAAAAGATTGAATAGATGGTCCCCTTCCTTCATCCAATCTTAAATTGACGACGCCTCTCCCCCTTGCTACAATTGTAGCAAAGGGAGCCCAGGCTGAGCCCAAGCGGGCACAAGAAGGCTAGTCCTTGAGGGAAAGAGGGAGCTTGGCACTGGAAGCTTAAGCAAAACCTCCCCATGAAAAGAGAGCTTCTGAGACAGCCTGGTGGGATCTGCGTTAGGGTGTCCTCAGTTTCGCACCGGTGCTGTAAGAACAGAAAGGGTCATGACTATTAAAATTGGGTGCAGTTAGTGCTGTAGTACCCATCTAAGAATGTAAGGGGAAAACGTTTAAGTTTGCCAATGAAGTTTGAGACTTTGAACCTCAGGATATTTAGTGCATTTGCAGTGATAGTGCAGCAGAACCCAATTGTGCCAAGAAAGTGGCAGTGCTCAGCAGTACCCTAGAAAAAGGGTTAACTCCAGAAAGGGGAAATAAAACATGGATAGTCGACAGGACATTTCTGTGAATGCAGGTGAAAATTTTCCTGAGGAGACCCATAAATATTGAAGGGTGAAAGGTAGGGAAACATTGTAGGTGGTTTAGGTGTTTCTAGTAGGAACAAGAGACAAGGAAATATCTGGGTCATATTTATATGGCCTTCACAGATATATATCTCACTAAGTGTCTGTAATTAAACCCCTATTTTCAGCCTACCATGTGGAGTTTTCTCTCTCGTTCTTTTTTTTTTTTTTTTTTTGGTAGTTTTTTCCCCTAAAGCCAAGGTAAAGTAATACTCCTGGTTTTCTCCTAATTTACTAGTCTCAGCTTTGAGACTGCTTCTCGACTCTGATACTTTTATATTAGAATATAATCAGAATAAGAATATTCTAGGGAGTTCCCTGGTGGTGTAGTGGCTTAAGGCTTCGGAGCTGGCGCTGTCAGTGCTGCGGCCTGGGTTCGATTCCTAGCCAGGGAGCTACCCACATACCAAAAAGCAAAAAAAAAAAAAAAAAAAAAAATTCTATATTCTAATATCAAGTATGATCTTGAAATAAAGACACCTAACCTAGTATATCAGATGTGTACACAACTGCAGGCTTTTGTTCAAGGTCTAGGTGATGTTTTCAAGTTCTTTGTAAAACACCTGCTCTCTGATGTCCAGATTGTTTTTGTTAAACTAGCACGTGGGACTCATAACTCCAGAGGACAGTTTACAGTAACCTCTAGATTCTCTTCCTTACACTCAATGAACCATGCTGAGATCATCACCTTACAAATATAATTTGTATTATTTTTTTCTCTATTTCACACTTGCCCATAATAGGATTATTTAAACTGGTACATCCAGCCTCCTGGTACTAATACTCCTATTGGTATTTCACATTGAGGAAGAATTTAGAAAATCTGTAAACCTGGAGCTTCCAGTATGCAGAACATTCTAAAGAATGTTCAGAGTTACTAAACAAAGCCCCAATTCTAACCCTGGGGAAATTTACAATTTGTACTTTCCCCTTCAGAGGTATTTTATCTACTACTTCCATTTTCCACGTCTAAGCCAAATCTCCATTCTTTAAAAAGAAATAGTCCCCCAATGTGCCAATATGACTAAAGTTTTTTTAACATCCTTATCTATAGAACCTTGTTATACTCATTTAGAGAGTGAAGTACATTATGATCACTTATTCTCCCTATTTATATACAAAGATAAACCATGTCAAAGAACTACCAGTTAAGTCAATAGTTTTCTTCAGAAAAATTGTTAACCATTTATATAGAAAATTCTTTTCGATTCACCATATATTTATATGTCAACCACCATGTGTTGAGTAAAGAATCACGAAAGAAATGATAAATAGATCTCCATCCTCCAGAAAGTATAATGAATCTCCAAATTCAATCCATAAGTGGCATAATTTTACCCCTAGTCCAACATCTTGGTGGATACCATCGATTAACCAATGATTTTCTACAGTAAAATTAAGAAAAATCCAATTACTAGAAACTATAAACCAAAATCTCTTCCCCAGCCCTTTATTGATGTTAACAAGACATATTAAGAGATAATAAATTAATAGTAATTTGATTTTGTAAAGAAATTTCAAGAAATATTTTCTGGGTCTATAGAAGAGACCCAAATCTTCCACCTATATCTCAATGTGTTTGTAAAATAAGAACTGATATTTATTGAGAATATCACTGAAAAATCTTCAATCAGCAAAAGGTTCAATTATGTTCAGTATATTCTATTTGTGTGTGTTGTGTGCTGTTGAGTGGGCTCTGACTCCTGGGAACTCTATGAATGAGTGATGTCCACACCACCCTGACCTCAAAAGCCCTTCTCAGCTCCTGTGGCTTCTTTTATGGAGTCAACCTATGTCATATTTGGTCGTCTTCTTTTCCTGCTGTGATTCTACTTACTGAGACAAAAAGGAAATACCAATACATTTTCAGAAAGATTTCCAATTCTCTCCTGCTTAAAACCCTTCAAAGATTGTCTAGGTATACATTAATAAAGACAGGCCAAGCATCTCAGCAAAACATACAAGTCCCTTTATAATCTGACTCCAGGCTACCTCTCAGATTTCTTCTCAAGCCACTTCTTCATTGACTGCTCTATTAGTATCAATGATGCTACTTTTTTAAGCCTTGGTGCCTTTGGGCATATGGTTCCCTTTGGGTAGAACAGCCTTCCAATCCAAGCTCACCTAGAGGACTCTCCATCTGTTGGCCATCAAACCCCAACAGGAGCATTACCTTCTTTGTGGAGCCTCCTCTGAATGCATTTCCTTCCCCTGACTTATTTCTCTACCATGACATACATACAGTATTCTAATTACAGGTATCACATTGAAGACAGAACTTAAAAGTTTCTTTTTCTGTCTCTTGCACTAATCTGGTTTGTTCTTAAAAGCAAAGGCCATACTTATGCACCTTTGCATTAGCATCATTTAGGATGATTGATACCTAGCATAACTGAAGATGTCAATAAATGCATGTCAAATTGAGTTGAATGAGCAAGGCTGAAACAAAAATGTGAACCTACAATGTGAAAATCTAATTTACCACAATACTATTCCAGGAGTATTCTAATTACTATTTATTGTAAGTCTATTTTATCCATGTATAAGACACCCCAATGTATAAGACAACCCCTACTTTTCTAACCCAACATTAACAAATCAATATCAACCAGTTATTTCCCTGTATAAGACCACCCCCAATTTTTGGTCTAACAATTTTAGAAGAAAGTATTGTCTTATACACGGAAAAATGTGATAGGCTTAATTTTTTATTTTACAAAGTAAATGTATAAAGAGAAATATAAATAAATCCTCTATGTATTCTTCCCATTATTTCATAAAATAAGAATATTTTAAAACCAAAATATTGGGAAGGTTAAAATTTTAGAATGAAAGTTCTTTCAATAAATTTGACATAAAAAATTTGCACAAATCTCTAATTTAGCATTTGGAAAATACTCAATCGAGGATACTCACAGCACTTCACATTACTGATGCTTCTTTTCATCTATTTTAAAGGTTTAGACATGAAAATACGCGCCCCCCACCCCATGGCAGGGAACTGTTTGACCTATTGTTAATTTTCACTCTACCCATGAGTAAACATTAGGTTATCATCATTAACTGACTTGCTAGCTTCCTGCTGGAATATTTATAGAAAAACATGTATTGTTTATGGAGGCCCTTGCAAAATGCTTCTTGAATTCCTTTTTTGAGTTTATCATGTTTTACAGAGTTCCCCTCCTTTCCTTTTGAGAAGCTTACCACTCTTTAAAAACCACTGTTTACTCCTTAGAAAGTTCCCCCATTGTTTGTCAATGAGTTAAAGGAAAAATATAAGTGCTTTTTAAAAAGTTTTTACCCATGTATTTTCTGAACTTCCAAAAATTTGGGTTAAATGCCTGATAACCATCAATGAATATCATAGTGTCTATGCTGTCATAGTTATGATAATGATAATATGAACTATATTAAAGCACATAGAGAAATGTTTGTGTTACATTATTGCAACTATATATGAGCTTTTAAAAATAGTGCAACCCAATCAGATATAAATTCTTTATGATGGGATAGCTCATAATGACTAATCATTCCACAGGAAAAATCTGATGCCATGGTAAAGGTGTCTAGAAATACCATCTTCTAAACTCAGTCAAATAATCGATTTCTTGTTCTGTGAGATACACGAATAATACTGGGTGTGCCAAAAAAATGTATATACATTTTAAGGGATGTTATCCATGTATTACTTGTCTAAGTTGAACTGAATTATGGTAACAATGTGTAGTATAGCATTTGCTCAAAAGATGGCATTAATCAAATGAATGCTAGTGTCACCATGCAACAGTCAGGACAGTCAATGAAAATGGCAGAAGCACGGTTGTTATTCAAGGAGGCTAAGACCATTTTGAAGTGGTATTTGAAATTTGAGAACGTTGTTTGAATTTCCCCCATGTTCTCCTCACTTAACACCCTTTGACTTCTACTTATGGGGGACCATAAAAGATGTGTTATACCACAGAAAAACCAGCTACACTGGTGGTGCTTTGGGAAGAAATTGAAATAACATGTGCAACAGTACAAATGGACACTTTGGTCAACATTGCTCAAGCAGTAGTTTGCCGTAATCAGAAGTGTCTGGATGCTGATGGTAACCACTCTGAGTACTTCTTGTAATTGCAGAAGTCAAACATGACTTGTATTCATCTTTTGTTACAGGTATATATTGAGTATTACAATTTTAATACAGTTTTTTTCCTTTCTTAAAATGTGTATATTATTTTTGCCACCCTTTGTATATATGAGATAATCATCCATTTAATAAATGGATGATTATTTATTATTTATTTTGTCTTTAATTTCTATACCTATTTTAGATAATTTAGGAGCCTTCTATTTTAATACTATTTTTATTCACTGGAATATTTTTATTATTAAAAAGATCTTAATTTTATCCAAAATCCATATATTACTGCTAATATATTATTGTTTTGCCATTTTTCTTTCCTTTTATCATTACAAGAGACTTCCATTATAAACAGATCCATAACATGTAAACGTGAATTTAAAGAAGAGATAAATCAAGGATTAAATATTGACTTTATAAGTGACTTACTCTTGAGGTATTTTTAGAATATTATTCAGTTTAGATCTATTTCCACTCACAAACAGCTTCTTAGAAGTAAAAGGCATCACATAAAGAAAGACACCTGTTTTCAGTACAATCCCCTTCATCTACTCAATCGCTAAAAATATCTTGTAGTTCAGCAGCCAAGAGCATAATACAGTGGTTACTTTTCAGATTAGATTTTTAAATTAAATTATTTAAAGGAATGAACAGTTCATCTGTCCATGTTGGGATGGTTATCTAGTACTATGGTGAAATCACTTTGAAACTGTCTTAAAACCTTGTCAGATTTTGAAGTGTATTATAAAGTGTTGCTCTAGTAAGTATGAATTTTTAACTGGAAACAGATATAGGCCCTTTAAAAGAAGATAGAAAGCTGTTCCTAGCATACGAGTTAAAGGAAAGTTTGGTGGGAAAATGTAGGCACTCTTTTTAATTCTTTGCTACCACCTATCAACTCATTATCTCATTTGAGAAAGAAAGTCATGAATTATCCAAAGAACTGAGAAATATTGTGACTAGAGGGAAAAGAGTTACATGATCATACTACTGGCAGAGGAGTGTATCATATGACTGATCTCCTTTGGGGGCTTCTGTCTGTTGACAGAGGAACAAAAACAAAGGACAAAGGAAAGTCTCTTTAATCCTACCAAGCAAAATAAATAGATCATTTGTTTCAGCAACAGAAGCAAACTGTTAACAATTGAGAAAAGCCACCTGCAGATGCTTTTGAACACAAGCTGCCCCGGAGCCCAGAATTACTATTGTTTAACACAAAGGTTAGCAAACTTTTTTCTGTGAAGAGCTGGATAGTGAATATTTTAGGCTCTGTGGGCCATATGCTCTTTATCACAACTATTCTACTCAGTTGCTGTAGCACAAAAGTGACGATGAAGACTATATAAATGAATGTGCAAGGCTAGGTTCCAATAAAACTTTATGGACACTGAGATGGAATTTTAATTTTCATGTATCAAGATATATCATTCTTATTTCTTTTCAATCATTTAAAAATATAAAAACAATCCCTAGCTTGCAGATCATGCAAAAAAGGTAGTGGATTGAATTTGCTTATGGACTATAACGCTGACTCCCGGTCTCAATAGAACTCTAAAATAACAATTTTTTTGTTTTGTTTTGATAGAGTACCTAGCATGTCTCAGATACTATGCTAGGCCTGAGGAATATAATGGCTAACAAGATAGACATGGTCCCTGTCCTCATGTAGCTTATGGTATAATAATTACACAGATAATTAGAATAAACTGTAATAAATAACTATGAATGAAAAGTATAGGATGCTCTAAACTAAGACTTGTAATCTAGACTAGGAGGTCAGAGAAGGCTGCCCTGAGACAATGTTCTTTGACAAGGACTGAAAAATTAGTATAAATTGGCATGGTGAAATGGAGGGTGAAGAGGAAGAAAATGTTCAGGCAGAAGAGATAGCACGTGCAGCACCTTGATGGCACTAAAAGGCCCATGTGCTTGGAAAATACAAGTGAAGCAACCAAAAATCAAGCAGTTGGCGAAATAAGATGGAGAAATAAGTAACAGCAAAAGCATTCAGAGCCTAGTAAGTCTTTATTCTGAGTAGTAAAAAGCCACTGGAAGGCTTTAAATCAAAGCCATGACATGATCAAATTTGCATTTTTAAAAGATCACTAGCTACAGTATGGAGAATATATTAGTAAGAGGCAACAGTGATGACTATAATAGTAAATGGCTTCTAGACCCTAGACTCTAGGCCCTAATAATAGTCAACATTATTATTTTACCATGCCAGGCACTGTCCTTAATATTTTATATGTATTAACTCATTGAAATTTCACAACAACCCCTAAGTAGGTATGAGCTTCCCTTTCTGGACAAGGACACTTAACTAACTGTTGCCTCTCAATTTCCTCCCTTAGTGCACCCTCAGTTGCCTCTAGTTAACAGAATTCTGGGAGGTAACTGCAGGAGAAAGGTAAGAGTGAGGAAGAAAGAAAAGGCAGAAAGAAATGAAGAAAGTATCTTCTATGGGACCATAGCCTTGGCTCAGATCCAGTCTCTTTTCCAGATCATTCCATTTACTGGGAATGAGGCCTAAATTCAATGATGTAGCTGCCTTGGGTACCTGTGAAAGCCCTTGTGAGTACTCACTGCTACACAAATATATCAATGAAGTGTTTGGGACATATTTACTAAAAAAATGTAATTTTTTTTAAAATTTAGATCTAACTGGGCATCCTGTGTCTGGCAAGCTTACACCAAAGCCTTCCTTCCCATAAAACCTCGATGTCAGCTAGATACACCTGGCTCCTTAATATTTAGAAATGAGCCTGAACATACTACACAAGTCCAAAAGCCTTTCCAAGGGTTTCTGTGAAGTACCAGGGCAGGGGTATGGGATTGGGAATTCTGTTTTCACCTTTGCCTCCAAGTTCATTCTTTCTCCCTGAACTCATTTCTGAGTTCTTCCAATATCAAAACAAAAAAACAAAAACAGCAAGCCTGTAGGAACATTATGAGAGTGGTAGGTTTCATGGGAAAGCTGAGAGTTGAAGGGAGCAGTCCCATCAGGCACAGCCTTGCAAACAGCTCAAAAAAAATTTTTGTTGGTTGCTTGAGAGCTCTGGTTGCTTGAGTTCCAGTTAATGGAGTCTATTTACATTTATCTGGCATCTACCAATCCCCATGGGTGCCCATTAGCTAAGAGTCTACTGTAGTATTTCATTATACGCCCTTCTTTAGAGTCCTTTCAGCCACCTATCATCAGTGAGTTCTCACGGCCCTCTACCATAATTCCTGGGTCATTCTCCCTCTCAACACGCCCTTTCCCCCTCTGCCTTCTGCACGTTCTCCCAGTAGCCAAGAATTTTTATCCTATAGAGCGAATTCCCAAATTAAGCAGTTTTGATTCATTCTTTAAAACTTTGTCACTAGCTGAGATCCAAGACTCCAGGGTCTCAGTCACTTATTGAAACACTTTCCCAAAACAGATAGCTTGAAATGTCAGCATTGAGACAATAATCATTTTTTTCTTAAGCTGTTATTATAAAATCATTTTTTTCCCCACCATGAAGGGAAAAAAGCTATCTCTTTTGGTTGTATTCAGTGGGGTCCATTTTCACTAGTTACATCTTCATTTTCTTGGGGAAAGTTTAATTGCGTTTTGCCTTATGACTAGGTACAACAAAAGTTTAGGAAAAACATGATCAAATTTTGGATTCTATTATAGATTCCAGTAAAACTTGTTTTCTTTCTCTACCTCTAAATCTGAGTTAAACTTAAAGTTGATTACATTTTTCAAGGTAAAGAAAGAATAATTTACTATAATTTACTATAGTAATAATTTATCATAATTTACTATAGCTGGAAGCATTACTTGAATTTTTTTTTTTGGAAAAAAAAAAGTAATGTACTCTCAGGTTAACTTTTCAGGTAAGAGAGAGGAGAGAGGAGGCAGAACCGTAAGAAAAATGTGGTCTCTGTGGGAACTACTGCATGTGCACTGGCTCGAACCTTATTCCATTATCATTTCCAAGTTTATCTTCTAAATTTAGTTTTACTTGCCTATTTCCCAGATGGCTCCTAGATAAACCACATAAAGATACACAGATATAGTAAACCTGCTTGCCAATTAGAATAACAATAACAAAGATTTACAAATATATATTTCTGTCAGGTCATCTGTTACAAAATGAAAGAGAATTTGATCAATCATATATGGATACATTTAAAATTAGCTTTGCCACAATTATCTCAATATTTAGTCATCTATTGATTAATGTCCGTTTTTTGTTTGAGCTATAAAAACCTTAATGTTTTACAAATAAAAACCTTAATGTTTTACTCCCTTCCTGCAAGTGTAAATTTGACTTGAATTTTAGTGTTTTGATAACTGACATTGAGACTGTATGTATATTTATATTTATATACTTGTATTACCCATGTATGATAGTTATATAAATGACAAGCTGATTAGTAATATAGTAGCCACAGTGGTAATAGGATAATATACCAGAAATTGTTCCTACATATAATAAAAGTACGAACATAGTAAATATTTTTACAAATCAACTAAAAAAATAAAAAACTCTTTCAGTAAACTGCTTCTTTAACATAGAAAAAAGTATATAATAACTAAATAGTATTTTAAGTTAGCCTTCAGGAGACATCATACCTTTAGAGACTTATGCTCTTTTGGTGAAGCAATGGAAGTCTTTATCTGTGAGGACTTTTCTTCCCTCTGAAGAAAATCCTCAACTTTCTATATCTGGATACTTCAGCAGGGCACATTTTCCATAAGACAAATTTTACAAACAGTATGTAAATATCTGATGGCTATTGTAAAATCCCACTCAATATAATTTAGTTGTTTGGATCTATTTATGGAAGTCCTGCTATGTGAACATTTTTAGCTTATAGATGTCAGCCTAGTAATTTACATCCACATAAGAAAACAATTTCTTTTGGCCTTCAAAATGGTACTGACATCAAAGGTGTCCTTCACATTAGAGAACTTGTGACTAAAGCATGTCCAGCAAAAGCATGGTGAAAATGGTGTCAATAGCAAATCTGAAGTGCTAATGGGAGAGCCATTACTCTTCCTGGCCAGCATCATGGAATCAGCAGGCATTGCTGACTGAAGGCAAGGGAGAAAGCATCTTTGCTTCAAGTTAATCTTTTTCCCAACATAGAGATTCTGCTAACCCCAAAGAACCTAGGTTAGTGTTGTTTTTAATGGAAATTACATTAAAGACCCCAACCTATTCTCTAAAACTTGGATAAAATTGGTCTATATGCTATTCCCAGGATTTCTTCACTATTCTTGCCTACATCACAGAAAAAGGTCTCAGAAAAGTAGGGTCCAGGAAGGTTAACAGAAAAATCAAAAGAGTATTATAATATTTAATCATAGTGGCAGTAGAGCAGCTGATACAGAGAAGGCTGGCTGTAGCCACTATGAATTGCTCTAAGAAACCTATAAATGAATCTAAGGAGGTGAGAATAAGACAGACAACAGAGTCATTAAGATCTCTCAGCTTATTCAATACCGATGAACAGACAAGCCAAGTTGGGCATAAACTATTACCAGCATTTGGAGACTGCATTTAAGTGTCTTAAGGAATCTGGACATGAGAAGGATCTAAAGGTCATCTTGGAATTCTTATAAAACCAACACATAATCATTTAGAAATGAAAAATCTAAACTCACTATAAAAGGAATGGCTCCCAACCCTATAAGATTCGTCTGAAAAGGATAAAATGTGACATCATAGTTAATGAGATAGAAGTCCATCAGCATGGGGTTTAGCCATTGGAGAAAGAGAAATAGAAGAATCAGATAATTGCTGGCAGCCTTCATCCCAGCCCTAATGCAGAGAGGAGACCTTGACTGAAGGAGTCAATTTGTCAATACTGCTGGCAGGAATACTATTATTACGTCTGTTCCACATGTGCTAACATATTGACTTCTTAAAAATATCATGCAATGCTATGTTGATCAGCATTTTTCATTGCAAATGGCAGACACCAACCCAAACTTGCTTAAGCAAGGAAAGTATATTTGTGAGAGAACACAAGAATATCTCCAGAAAGGGTAAAGTCACTAAGCCTCTGAGAGACCTAGCACAGGGAGCCAACAGACACTGCTGCAGGCTTCTCTCTGGTGTCCACAGTCCTAGTCTCTATTTATTTGGGGAAATCAGCTTCATTCTCCTCTTTCTCTGCAGACCAGCCTGCACACGTGCATCATTACTTTATAGTGGCAACCTCCAGTCCCCAATTTACATCACTTCATTCAAGCTAACAGTAAAGACTAGATAGAATCTCTGGGTTTAATTTACAAACTTCTGAGAGACAGAATCTGATTAGCCCCACTTAATAAGGAGCCCATCCCTCATTCATTTCCCTATGGACAGTGGTAGAAGGTCATAATATAAAAACAAGGATACTGGAGCCACACATTTATGGAAGGAGGGAGGGAAGGTGGTTTTTCTACAGGGAAGTTAACCAGTGTGACCTGTAAGGACATCCCAACAAGTATCATCTACAGGTAGGACCCATTATTATTCCCCTTTTACAAATGAGGAAATTAAGGCATTTGGAGCTTAAGTAACTTGGCCAAGTTTACAGAGCTAGTCACTGGCAGACAGGATCTAAAGTCAAGTCTGCCTAAATCTTAACCACTATGTTGTAATGAGTCTCCAAGCCCTATTCACCAAGCAACCTTTTTAGTTGATATAGCTTCTTATAAATATCTACCTACAGGCATGTACTGATTATACAGATTATAATATACAGTTGGCCTTTGAATAACAAGTGCTTAGAGATACTGACACAGGTACAGTTGAAAATTTACATATAAGTTTTGAATCCCCCAAAATTTAACTATTGGTAGCCTACTGTTGATTGCCTTACCAATAACATAAAAAGTTAATTAACGCATATTTCATATGTATATGTATTATATACCATATGCTTACAATAAAGTAAGCTAGAGAAAAGAAAACATTACTAAGAAAATCATAAGGAAGAGAAAATATGTTTACTGTATTTATTTTATGTAAGTGGACCCACACAGTTCAAATCATGTTGTTCAAGGGTCAACTGTATTCCAATTCTTATGATGATTATAGTTCTCATGATAAACTAATAAGTTAGCACTCTGGTTCAAATGGTATTATTATGAGTTTGGGTAATGTCAGTCCAGACCTAAGTAATGGATCTGTTCTCAGTGTGTTGACATAATTGGGTTTAGAGCCTGTAAAAGCTAAGGCTGAGATTCTCAGCAATGGCTGTGATGGTTGTATATTCCTCCAATTGGGTAATTCCAGGTCCTAGAGAATTTCTTAAAGGATAGTTGCTGGCCTTTCTGACATGAAAATCCTTTTCTTACTGCATGAAACATTATTATTTCTACAAAGATTGGGTCTTTTTATGTTAGACCTTAACACAAATAAGCTAGGTTTCTGTTTACAAACTGGGGGATTTCTATGTTCCATTCACCTGTTCATTCCACAATTATTATGAATGCCGATCATATGCCAAACAATGTGCTAGGTACTGGGAATGCAGCGAATAACACAAGCATGGTCTTTGCCTCAGGTTGTTTATAGTCTAGACTATATTAAAAATTGAGGCAAGTAAAATGTTTCCTAACAGGTGTAGGGAGGAGAATGAGACTGAAAGGAAAAAAGAAGAAATTAAAAAAGAGATGTATGGGACTTTTCCCACAGAAGAGAAGAAGAAAGAGGTTGTAGAAAAGAAGAAGAATTCTGGGTTGATTCAGCAATAATCCGGAGATAGATTTCATGAGTGTTTATTAATCATGAGAGCAATGTCTTCCATCTCACATCTCACTGAATAAAAAGAAGTACATATTGACATAAATGACCCAAATCAAGGCAGTCTTGGCTAAGGAGAAACTAGCATCAGCAATAAACAAAGTACTATATGATTGTAAGTTTTCTGACATGTCCATGAAGTTCATTGCCTCATCAATAATCAATCCACAATTTATTTATATATTTTCAATCATATATATGCATATATGATTGAATAATACCTACGAAGGCATCTGGGAAGTATCCAGCCATGTAATATGAAAAATAGAGGAATTTATGGCTGGGTTTTTTCCAGGCAGCACTCGTACATGTATATAATTGAAAATGTAATATAATTCAACTAATAGATCCATGTGAGCCCCAGCATGCTTAATTAACCAAAATATTAAGTTTTTGTCAATTATAAAAGGAAAATCAGATTCTCTGTAAGCTGTATTTCCTCCCCATGACGGGAACAAGTTTGACATGTTCAAAGAAGAGCAGAAAGTTGAGCTGCTAAATCAGAATGAAGGAGAGGGAGAGTTATAGGGATGAGGTCAGAGAGGTGGGCCAGGTCATTGGGACCTTGTCAACGTGGGTAAAGGCTGGGTTTGTATTCTAAATGTAATAGAAAACCATTGTAGGGGTTTACCCTAATAAATGACATGATCTCATTTACCAATAAAGAAGGTCATTTTGGATTCCATGTAAAGAATACATTGTCTGAGGGCAAGAAATTGAACTGGAGAGACCTGTTAGAAGAAGATTGCAAAAGGCTGGAGGAGAGATTATGTTAGCCTGAGTTTGAATAGTAACAATGAAGTCAGTGAGCTTATTATGATGATAGAGCTGACAGGACTTGCTGATGAACTGAATATGAGGGAAAGAAAGAAGTTCATGACTCTCAGGTCAATGGAGTGAAAGGTGAGTGTCAATTGCTGAGAAGGGGAACACATGGAAAGGAGCAGGTTTGGGGAATAAAATCAAGAGTTGAAGTTGGAGATACTAAGGAGACATACAAGGGGAGTTACCAAGTAGGAGCTAGGACATGAGTCTGGAACTCACGGGAGTAGTTTGGGCCAGAGAGATAAATTGGGAGGCTTCAGTATATAGAAGGTATTTAAGGCTATGCGACTAGTTGAAAGCATCTCAGATATAAGCATAAATGAGGAGAAACAAAGAAACGGCCACATTCAACAGTCTTAAACAGACTGGCCAGTGAAGTAAGAGAAGCAAGAATGAGATGTAATCTGGAAGCCAAGTGAAGAAATGTTTAGGAGAGAATGATCATCAAATCAAATGCCATTAAGAGAACAAGTTACAAAAAAAAAAAAAAAAAAAAAAGGGAGTTCCCTGATGGTGTAGTGGCTTAAGGCTTCGGCATTGGTGTTATCAGCGCTGTGGCCTGGGTTCGATTCCCAGTCTGGGAGCTACCCACATACCAAAAAGTGAAAAAAAAAAAAAAAAAAAGAGAGAGAGAAAGAACAAGTAAGGCAAGAACTGAGACATGACTACTGGATTTGGCAAGATAAAGGTTATTATTTGATCTTGACAAGAGTATTCTTGGAGTAGTCAGTGCTAATGCCCAAAATGGCATGAGTTGAATTAAAAATGAGTTGACAAAGTGGAGACAATAAAAACAGACAATTTTTAATGGATTATTACAATAAAAAGGAACAGAAAAATGTGACATTGCTTGAAGGGGACAAAGATAATAAAGAAAATTTATATCTGGCTTGTAGCCTGATGGAAATGACCAAGACAAGAAGGAAAAATTGTGGATGTAGGGGAGAGGGGATATTGCTAGACTGAAATTGATGGACCAAAAGGACAGGATCTGATGCACATGGGGAAAAGTTGGTTTTAGTTAGGAGCACTAATGATAATCTAGGACCACAGACGGGAAGGCAAAGAACATAGATACAGATGCTGGCAGGCTTAGTAAAGAAAAATTACGTTATTTTCTTCCAACTGTTTCTATTTTCTTAGACAAATTACAAGAGTGGTCATTATCTAAAAGTAAGAAGTGGGATGACGATGTTTGAGGTTTGAAGGTAGAGAAGAAGCTGTAAAATATTTAAGAAAGTGAGAAAGACCAGGGAAATGTAACAAGACTGTTGAACAGATAAGGATTTAAAATTTTTGAAGTAAGAGCAGTTAACATGGTTGCATATTGTTATCTAGCCATGTTCAACAGCTCAGGGCTGATGTGAAGTAGATAAAAAAATTACATTTAAGACAGGATTGGGTTTTTCTAGTGAGTAAGATGTCACATGAGAGGGGCAAAGCAAGTGTGAGGGTAAGCAATGGAGTGGTTGATTACAGTAAACCACATAAGGTGAAAAGATAGTAGCACAGATAGAAAAATGAACAGTGAAGAAGTGATCGACCACTAGATTAGTTGCTCCAAAGGGACTGATGTGGGGAGAGGAGGAAAGGGTGTGGTGGTAGAGTGAGAAAGATAAGAAATGATCAGTCAGAAGAATATGGATTAATAAAAATCAAGATTTTTGGAGATAATATAATGATTTGATAAGAAATTCTCTAAGGCATATGATTATGATAGTGTTTTGCTGAAAAGTAATAAATGGAAATAATATCAGAAGTCAGAATATTAAGGAATTCAGAGACTAAGGTGTTTATATGGACAATATTTGTGGATACTAAAGTCAGCATGGAAGTGTGAAGTAGTGATGGGAAGAGAGAGGACCAGAATCTAAAATGTTCATTGAATAAGAAAGAATTAGGAAGAGGCTATTAGATGACTCAATAAAGAGGAGTAGTGCTCTGATAACCTGGGCTTCAAAGAAGCTGAGTTGGTTGTTATTGTTGCTGTTGTTTAGAGAGAAAGAACAAGAAAAATATCTAAAAGTAGCAACAAGAATCAAGGACATCACTCTAGGTTCTCTGTAAATGAGGTGTAGGAGAGAACACAGCAACTATTTGAGAAAGCTGAGAAAGATGTAGCATCTTCAAAGGTTAGCCAAGCTTCAGTTAGTTAAAGAAAGAGGAACCACACATTCCAAAGCACACAGTGGAAGGGTCTGCTGATTGGGGAGGAGCAGAAGATTGATTCAGATCAGAGAATGTATTAAATTCTATGAACGATAATGAATGACTCAGAGGCTTAAACTTCTCTTTGTGCTTCTGAAGTATATAGGGCATTTAATGTAGTGAGATTAATTCTGATGGTCACTTAAAAGAAGGTCAGTATCAGTCTTCATTGTAGCCTTTGTTTTGTATCTGATTTCTTGGCACTTTGTGAGAGAGAAGCAAGTAGTATTATGATCAATGGGAAGTGGCAGCCTTTCCAACTATGTGGCCCTCCCTTCAATCCTGCTGAAGGTGGTGTAACAGGTAGAGGGCTGGTTTTACTAAGGCCAAATGAGTTCCCATGCCCTTGCTTAAATTTTCTGAGCCTTTCTACAGATGTATTCCATTAAGCATCAAGAACACACTCTCTTGGAAAATTTCTTCCTTCAGTGTTCCAAAGCATATGCTGTGACTCCCAAGCCTGTCAATCAACAGCTTAATTAGTTCAACTGTAGCCTGCTTATCCTATAAATCCTCCAGTATGGAGATGAAAAAGCATCTACTTAGAAACAGCACTGGCCTTTCCTAGCCTAGATTACATCAATGAAACTGATGTGATATCATGGATCTTCCCCAAAGGACTCATATCAAGTCACTAAGAAAAAGTCTCATAATTGATATTCATTAAGCTTCTTAAATTCCATGATAAAAAAATAGCATATATGAAAATCACAACTGTTTAAAGTATATTATTTTCTTTTTGACAGTTGTGATCTTACTTGCCAGCACACTTCTAACAGATATTAACATTAACCACTAGTCTGGATACATTTAAAAATACAAAGCAACTTAGTGTTAAATAAATTAACAACTGTTTTGAAAATTAAGAACAAAAACAAACAAAAAATAAATAAATACAAGTGAAAACTTTACAACCTGCTAGGTGATTTTCCAATAATGAACTATTCTGGATAGAGAGTGGGTGGACTAGAGTTCAAAGAATTGAAGATCACATCCAACAAGCTAAAAGCTATGAAAGGAGCCTGAGTGACAGCCTTTCACCCCAATTCCAACACATCAACATAAATTCAGCATGCAGAATGATGTTTGAAACAATGGATGTTTTGTTTTTAAAGTTTCAAATCCAAGGTGTTAATGCTTACTACTGGAGTCTGGAATGCCCAGATGGTTGGGCTTGACAATCTATTCAACATGCCTGAGTCTTGTTGGGACGCAACATAAGGTTAAAGTGATCAAAGCAGACAATTTTAAAATACACTGCTATTGTTGTGATTTTTAGTAGGTCTTATTGAAAGACAAATTCAAACATATAGTGGTGAGACATGAAAAATATGATTTGATTAAAAGGGTTTGAACTAAACATCTTCCATAAAAGTTTAAAACGTGATTCTTGTATGCTCATAATTTTTCATTTTTACAACTCCACCTATGTATATTGTATAGTCATTACTCCCCTTGAGAAAAGCCTCGTCTCCAGATTTTTTTCTTCTTGAGTCCTTTCCCAAGCTGCTGCCAAAATCAACTTCCTCTGTTGCCATTCTGACAATGTCACTCCCTTTCTAAAATTCCTTTTAAAGGCCTTTGCTGGTGTTTATGTGAGTGGCAGGCTTCTTGCTCTGCTTAGGACAAACACACTATTCCTGCCCAGTTTTATTTAAGGTTCCTACCTGTTTTTACAATACTACATGTCATTTTCCTCTCAATGTGGACTGATTACCTTTTGGTTTCACATTTTTATGCTCATTGTTTATTTTGTAAACATTTTATTTAGTTTTGGTCAGTAAGAGTTCCTCATTTTGCCTCTACCTTCTCCTTCACCCCCAACCCCACACAAATATATAAAAATCTCTAGCTCTATTTGCCTTATTCAAATTTTCCTGAAATGTGATTACTTTTATAAGAACTATAAGAACAAGTAATCAACACTGAAAATTTTTGTTTAATAAAAACCAAACAACAGCAAAAAACAAAATAGTCTTAAAAGACAAATAATGCAGTGGAATTTCCCTAAGGAGTGAAAAGATTTTCAGCGTGAGTCACAGGAAAGAAAAAAATCTAATATTATTATCATGGGCAACTTCTAGGAAAAGGTTATTCAATTTCTGAAACAGCACCATTGCTATGTACTTTCTTCCTTTTCATCTTTTTTTTTTAGACCTAGGAGACCTAAATTCAAGTGCCAGCTTTGTTACTTGAAAGTTTTGTTATGTGTATCATTTAATCTCTTTGAGCATCAGCTTCTTGTTTGTAAAATGGAAATAGCAATATCTACAAGTTTTTCTGACAATGCAAAAGCATTTGCAAAAATGTTTTCTAAAGTAAAAAGTGCTACAAAAATATGAGATATTATTACTTCCTTCAAATGTTCTCTTTTACTGAAAACTTTCCCAGGATTTCCCCTTTCTCATGCATTCTTTTATCTAGAGATAAATCTGGTAATGTAGTTATATACTTACCTTCTAAATGGGAAACTGCTCTAAATCTTCCAGAAATGTTGAGTATTGTCATTGATAATTTCTTCAATCATATTGAATTTTATATGAAACCAAATACAGTAATCTCATTTTTATTATTATAATTTTTAAAATATAGAAAAAATATAAATTAAAAAAGTTTATCATCTTGTTAACCGATGTCACCCCAATAAGTTTAACAATAAAAAGAAAATGTATCAGTAACCTCATTATTCTGAAAAACTATTTAAATTTTTAGATAATCACTCCTAACAGTTTCATAAGTATCCTTCCAGGATAGCTTTTCTTAATTTATTTAATTTTTCAAAATAAAAATGGCATCATTCTGTGTGTTTTGTATCTTGCGTATTTTTTTCTTTGCAGGATTTCATGGACATCTTTCCATGTCAATCCAGGTGTTAATTAATTAGGACTCCAATTCGAAATAAATTAGATTAAAAAGAGATTTCTTGAGGCAGTGGGATCAAGATGACAGCGTGAGAGGAGATCCTTGGAGCCTCTCCTGGAAAGTACAAATTGAACAGCCAAAATCCAACAAGGAAATCCCTAAGTGAAACAACTTCATTTCAGAAATCCATGCATCACAAAAAAAAAACCTAAAGGTCAGAGAAAGGGAGGTGAGTAGGGGAAAAGGGAAGGGAACAGTGAGGAGATGGGGCTTCTGAGCATGACCCGATGCTGACAGGAGTGAGGTAGGGGCCTGGGGACGTGGGCCAAAGTGCAGCACAATCCTGGGTGGGCTGGAGGCCAAGGGCGGAAGAAGCCCCATAAGGCTGTGGACGAGTTAAAGCCCGAACCCCAGCCAAGGCTCACTAGGGCCCCAACCAGAGCTCCACACCCTGGGCAGGTTAGAGCCTGAACAAAGGTGTGCTAAACTGCCCTGGGTGAAAATAGGGCCCCAGGCGGCTCCTCTGGGAGCCAACAGGCACGGCAGTGCTAACTCAGCCACAGGGAAGTCCTGGGTGAGCTTCAGACTAAGAGGCAGCAGCCCTGAAGCCATGCAAACGCTATCCAGAACAAAACACATTCCTGGCAAAATGTGGACTAAGGAGAAAAGAGAAAAGTGGATCCAAAGGCAGATGCCTACCCCACCTGGGCACTCCTGATGGAAGAACAGGCTTGCATTATGGCTGAGCCAGCAACCAAGGGAGTGACCAGGAAACACACAGCAGCTGTAACCCTCACTGCACTCATTGCCAGGCAGAAACTATAGACACAGAGCCTGGATGCTTTTCCTAATTCTCTCCCATAGCACCCCTCCACCCCGTGCTCCACCAAGTGCTTGTTTATAGACAGCTGCAAACGATACACTGCAATTACCCTGTGTTGCAAACAAACGTGCACATTTCCCAAGAAACCCTGCCCCTGCAGAAAGCAGCGGGGAGGCTCAGGGAAACTGGGAAAACAGGAGCAGGAGCTTCTGCCTCCACTGATCTCAGAGGCATAGAGTGTCATCACCCACCACATCTTCCCAGGGAGAAGGCACATGGAGACCAAGGTGACTGGATTGGAGAAGAGAGACCCCCTTACAGGAAAGCACCCAGAGCAAGAAGACTGAATAACCAAGAGAAAATATTGTAAGATGCTACAGTGACACCAACTGGGAAGTGAAAGAAAGACCTCTTCATATCTGCCAGGGAAAAAGTTCTTATACCCAGGAAAAGAAATATATCAACATCAATGAATACTATAATGATCAAAGCTGCTCAGAAAGAAAATTAAATATCTCCAGAAAAAAAATAAAACATTGATTTGGAAATATATGATCTACATGACATATAATTCAAGACTGCAGTTCCAAAAACACTCAGAGAGATGAAAGAATGTTGGTGGAGTACTCAGAAACAGCTAAGTAATCTCAGAAAGAAAAATCTATGAACAAAAGGAATACTTTAGCAAAGAAATTGAAACTATAAAAAGATCAGGCTGGACTTCTCAAGATGGTGACCAGGGAGGAGGTCCCTAAAACATCTCCCAGAAAACACAATTAAATGGCCATACAGGAGCCAAGAAAGAAAACCCTGAGTGACACAGTGACAACTGTGAAATCCACGTGTCACAAGAGAACACCTGAAGGTTAGAGAGATGGGGACAAGCAGGAGAGAAGGAAGGGAGCAGAGATGGATTGTGAGGGGACCCCACCGCTGCTAACTAAAAAAACTAGGAAGAATTTTGGGAGCAGTACAATACACAGGAGGGAAGAGGCCAAAAGGTGACAAGAGTGAAAGTCAGAGTGGTGGAATGCTGGGAGATTGTGAGGAAGCTGGACCTTAAAGAAGCATGTTAGGGACAAAGCTTGGGAACCAGCCTCTGAAACTCTTAAGTAGCAAGAAAGCTGCATGAGGACCCTGAACAGCCAAGGACTCTAAACAGCTGCAGGCCAAAATAAAGCCCCAGATACAGCACCTTGGCTCCTGGCACCATTGCGGCCCACAATGCATGCGTGCACTTGTGGCTACACCATAGGACCATGGTTACTAGTCCATGGTGGAGGTGTGCTGCCTGCCCTTACCCAGCCTGTGACATCAGGTCTGCAGCATTAGACTCGTGGAGGGGTCAAGCCCAGCATCCTCCCTCGGCACTCTCACAAGACCTGGTCCGTGGTGCATGCATACCCAGAGCCCTCACACACACCTGGCAATCTCACAGGGCCTTTGGATTCCGCACCTGGAGCTTCCACACCTGGGGTACTAGTTCAGCGCCCTAGCGTGCACCTAGCAATCTCGTGCCACCTCCCCCCCCACCCCGTGCCCTCATGTGCACCTAGCTACATCACAGGGCCTACAGTTTTTGGCCACAGAGTGCATGTACCCAGCGCTCTTGCACACACCTGGCATTATCTCAGGGCTGCAGGATTCAGCTGGGAAGCACACGCATCTGATGCCATTGCATGGCACACTCACTTGGCCTGCATTTCCAGGCCTGTGTCGCATGTGTTCCCAGTGCCCTCACACAGTGCATGCTTCTAGACTCAGCAGGAGCTGCTCCTGTGGAGATGAATTGCTGGAACATGCCCAGGGGAAAGTGCTCGAGAAACAAGAGAAGCGGATTTGACACAGTTTGCCCCAACCAGCAAGAGTGGCCTCAGCTTGCATCCCATCAGCCTCCCTCCTCTCCCCCAGCTTCCCCAGCAAAGGGCAGGAGGTGGAGCTGCCCCAGCACACATTTTGTTGGCCTCTCCCCTCTCCTGCAGTCTCCTCCAATGAATTGCAGGAAGCACAGGGAATGCAGATCAACGTGCCCTGTCTCCAAATGTGGCTGGAGATCAGAGATAAGGTTTAAACACCTCCCATCTCTCCCAAAACTTGTCCCCACTGGCACCTAGTGTCTGCTCTACAGCAAGACACCACAAAAATACTATTCAGAGAAAGAGAGCTCCTGGGCTCTGCTGAATATAAAGCCCTCATGGCAAAGAAGAAGAACCCAACAGATAATATGAATACCTTAGGATTTAAAGCTGCTCATAAAAAAGATGAAAAATCTCCAGGAAAGAATCTCATAGACATAGAAATTTATGAACTAAGTGACAGAGATTTTAAAGTACTCCTTCTAAAGGCTCGGAGAGAAATGAAAATATACTGGCAAAACACCATACCTGAGGTGAACGGCCCAAGAAAGGAAATCCATGAACAAAAGGAACAATTTAACAAAGAAATTCAAAACATAAGGAAAATTGAGATGGAAATTTGAGAGATAAATAATACAATAAAAGAAGTGAAAACCAAAATAACTGCCATAGGAAACAGGTCCAACCAGATGGAGGACACAATTATTGATATTGAAGATCAGAACATGGAAAAATCTCAAAAAGAGGAAGATAAGGAATATGGAACCAAAAGAATTGAAAAAACTCTGCAAGAACTATCTGAGTCCAAGAGACAAAACAACATCAGGATTAGAAGAAGGAGCAGAACACTCTACAGAGAACATACTCAAACAAATAGTAGATGAGAACTTTCCAAATCCATGGAAAGATCTAGAACCCCAAATTCAAGAAGAAAATAGATACCCTAGATACTTGGATCCTAGCAGATCTTCTCCAGGACACATGGCACTGAAGATGTAAAAAAACTAGACAAACACAATTCTCAAGTCAGTCAGGGAAAAAAGATCTATAACCTTTAAAGGAAAACCTATCAGGGTGGCATCAGACTTCTCAGCAGACACTCTGCAAATCAAGAAGGAGTGGAATCAAATATTTAAAACTTTAAAAGAGAGAAACTTCCAGCCAAGAATAAATTATCCACCAAAATTATCCTTTCGATATGAAGGAGGAACAAAGACCTTCTCAGACACATAGAAGCTGAGGGAATTTGCCAGCAAGAGGCCAGTATTTCAAGAAATACTGAAGGATGCTCTTCAACCTGAAATAAACATCAGGACAAATGGAATAGCGTCAGGGCAACAAGAAAAAAACAAACAAACAAACAAAAAAACAATGCAACAACAACAACAAAAAGCAATGGCTGCTAGAAATCCACACATATCAATCATCACTCTAAATGTTAATGGACTGAACTTAGCAATAAAAAGACACAGAGTAGCACACTGGATTAAAAAACAAAACCAATCAATATGCTGTCTCCAAGAGACACACCTCAGCCATAAGGACAAACAGACTCAGAGTGAAAGGATGGGAAAAAATACTCCAAGCGAACAGTAATCAGAGAAAAGCAGGAGTTGCCATACTGATATCTGATGAAATAAACTTCAGGTTGAAAAAGATAGCAAGAGACAAAGATGGACATTACATAATGATAAAAGGCACAATACAACAACAAGAAGATTTGACACTAATTAATATATATGCTCCCAATCAGGAAGCACCAAAATATACAAAGCAACTACTAACAGATCTGAAAGGAGAACCTGATAAAAGCTCAATCATTGTGGGAGACTTAAACACCCCCATAACAGCCATGGACAGATCATCCAAACAGAAAATAAATAAGGAAATAACAGCTCTAAATGACACACTACAGCAACTGGACATAATTGGCATTTACAAGACACTTCATCCAACCAAAAGAGACTATACCTTCTTTTCTAGTACACATGGAACACTCTCAAGGATAGACAACATGCTGGGACATAAAAGTAGCCTCAGGAAATTCAAGAAGATTGAAATCATACCAAATGTATTCTCAGATCACAAAGTTTGAAATTGGAGATCAACTGTAAAAGGAAAGCAGAAAAAAACCACATATACATGGAGATTAAACAACAGCTTATTTAAAAATGACTGGATAAAGGAACAAATGAAAGATGAGATATAAAAATATATAGAAACTAATGACAATGAAAATACAACATATCAAAATTATTGGGACACAGCAAAAGTGGTATAAGAGGGAAATTTATATCACTACAAGCCTATCTTAAGAAACAAAAAATATCACAAGTAAACAGCTTAGCATCCCATCTTAAAGAACTAGAAAAAGAAGAGCAGACAAAACCCAAAGTCAGCAGAAGGAAAGAAATAATAAAAATTAATGCAGAGCTAAACCAACTAGAGAACAGAAGGACAATTGGAAAAATTAATACTACAAAGAGCTGGTTCTTTGAGAAAGTCAACAAAATTGACAAACCCTGGCTAAACTAATCAAAGCACGAAAGGACAGGACACAAATATCCAAAATGAGAAATGGAAGGGGAGAAATTACCGTTGACACCACAGAAATACCAAGGATTATAAGAAAATATTATGAAGGACTTTATGCCACTAAATTTAACAACCTAGAAGTAATGGACAGGATTCTAGAAACTTATAGCCTACCTAGACTGAACCAAGAAGAACTGGATTAATCTAAATAGACCAATCAATAGCAAAGAGATTGAAATGACTCTCTAGAATCTCCCTAGAGGCAAAAGCCCCAGACCAGATGGTCTCACCAATGAGTTCTACCAAGCATTCAAAGAAGAATTAATGCCTATCTTTCTCAGAATCTTCCAAAAAATTGAAGAGGTAGCAATACTTCCTAATTCACTCTATGAGGCCAACCTTACCCTAACCAAAGTCCGGTAAAGACAACACAAAAAAAGAAAACTATAGACCAATATCTCTGATGAACACAGATGCAAAAATCCTAAACAAAATATTACCAAATAGAATACAACAATGCATCAAAAAGATTATACACCATGACCAAATGGGATTCATCCTGGGAGCACAAGGATGGTTTAACATATGAAAATCAATCAATATGATACATCAAATAAACAAAATAAAAGATACAGACCATATGGTCATATCAATTGATGCTGTAAAAGCACTTGACAAAATACAACATCCATTTATAATAAAAACACTGAATAAAATAGGTATAAAAGGAAAGTATCTAAACATAATAAAGGCCATGTATGACAAACCCTCAGGTAACATCATACTGAATGGGGAAAAGCTGAAGCCTATTCTCCTAAAATCAGGAACAAGAAAGTGATGCCCCCTGTCACCACTGCTATTCAATATAGTACTGGAAGTTCTAGCCAGAGCCATCAGGCAAGAGAAAGGAATAAAAGGTATTCAAATTGGGAAAGAAGAGGTCAAATTGTCACTATTTGCGGATGACATGATCCTTTATATAGAAAATTACAAAGATTACTTATTAGAAATAATAAATAAATACAGAAAAGTTGCAGGATACAAAATCAATATACAAAATCAACGGCATTTCTATATACAAACAATGAATCTTCAGAAAAAGAAATGAGGGAGTCAATTTCTTTTGCTATTTCCACAAAAAGAATGAAATATCTGGGAATTAACTTTAAAAAGAATGTGACAAACTTCTACATGGAAAACTATAAGAACTTTTGAAAGAAATTGAAACAGATACAAAGAAATGAAAAGATATCCCCTGTTCATGGATAGAAAGATTTAACATTGTTAAAATGGCCATTTTGCCAAAGGCAATCTACAGATTTAATGCAATGCCCATTAAAATCCCATAATCACACTCACACAAAATAAATAAAAGAATTTTCAAATTTATATGGAACCAGGGAGTTCCCTGGTGGTGTAGTGGCTTAAGGCTTCGGCGCTGGTGCTGTCAACGCTGCAGCCTGGGTTTGATTCCCAGCCAGGAAACTACCCACATACAAACAAACAAACAAAAAAAAAATTTATATGGAACCATAAAAAACCTTGAGTCGCCAAAGCAATATTACTTAAAAAGAATAAGGCTGAAGGTATTAAACTCCTTGACTTCAATTTTTATTACAAAGCATTAATAATCAAAGCAGCTTGTTATTAGCAGATAAACAGAAATATAGACCAATGGAACAGAACTGACAACCCAGAAATAAATCCACAAATTTATGGACACATAATTCTTGATAAAGGAGCAAAAAATAGTCAGTGGAGGAAAAGACAGCCTCTTTAGTAGGTGGTGGTGAGAAAGCTGGACAAACATATGGAAAATAATGAACCTGAGCTGTGAACTCACACCATATATAAAAATTAACTCAAACTGGATTAAAGACCTTCATATATGACGTGAAACAATAAACTGTATAGAAGAAAACATCGGTACTAAACTTATAGACCTAGGGCTCAAGGAAGACTTCATGAACCTGACCTCAAAGACGAGGGAAGTAAAAGCAAAAACAAATGAATGGGGCTATAACAAACTATAAAGCTTCTACACAGCAAAAGAAACCATCAACAAAGCAAAGAGACAGCCACCTGAATGGGAGAAAATATTTGCAAACAACACATCAGATAAGAGTCTAATATCTAAAATACATAAAGAACTAATATGGCTTAACAAACAAACAAACAAAAAACCGGGAGTTCCCTGATGGTGTAGCGGCTTAGGGCTTCAGCGCTGGCGCTGTCAGTGCTGCGGCCTGGGTTCGATTCCCAGTCAGGGAGCTACCCACATACCAAAAAAAAGCAAAAAACAAACAAACAAAAAACAAAAAAAAAACAAACAACCCAATTAAAAAGTGGCCAGAAGAACTAAACAGACACTTCTCCCACAAAGAAATACAAATGGCCAGCAGACATATGAAAAAATGCTCATCCTCATTAGCTATCAGAGAAATGCAAATCAAAACCACAGTGGGATACCACCTCACAACCGTTAGAATGGTTATTATCAACAAGACAAGGAATAACTAGTGCTGGAGAGGATGTGGAGAAAAAGAAACTCTCATGCACTGCTGGTGGTAGTGCAAAGTGGTACAACCACTATGGAAGGCAGTGTGGAGGTTCCTCAGAAAATTGGAAATGGAGTTACCATATGACCCAGCAATCCCATTTCTGGGGATCTACCCAAAAAACTTGAAAACCTTTGTCTGCAAAGACTTATGTACCCCAATGTTCATTGCAGCGCTGTTCACAGGTCAAAACATGGAAACAACCAAAGTGCCCTGTGACATATGACTGGATAAAGAAGCTGTGGTACATATACACAATGGAATATTACTCAGGTATAAGAAAAGATGAAATACTGCCATTTGCAACAAAATGGATGGACCTGGAGATCACAATGCTAAGCGAAATAAGCCACACAGAAGAAACCAAAAACTGTATGCCTTCACTCATATAAAAATGAAAGCAAGAAAGAAAAAACAAACAAACAAACAAACAAAAACTCATGGATACAATAAAGAGTTTAATGTTTATTTGGGGACAAGTGGGGAGGGGAAGGGAAAAGGGGAGGAGGTTGGAGAGGATGGAGGTGGAGCTAAATGTATGGTGATGGAAAGAGAACTCACACTGTGTGGTGAACTTATTATAAACCAAGTTGACAGTGGACTGTAGAATTGTACACCTGGAACATGTGCAATTCTTGCTAACAAATGTCACCCCAATAAGTCTAACAATAAAAAAAGATCAAATAAAAATTCTGAAGATAATCAACTCAATAAAAGAAATAAAAAAATGAAATAACTAATATAGAAAGCAGAACCAACCAGAAGAAGGAAAGAATTAGTGATATGGAAGATAAAAATATTTAAATGTAACAGAAGGAAAAATAGAATGATGAAAGTATCAAGAAATGAAAGAATTTTTTGTTTTTGTTTTTGTTTTTATTCTATTTTGATTTTTTTCTTCATTCTACTCTTTAGACTCCACATATAAGTGAGGGCATATGGTATTTGTCTTTCTCAGTCTAATTTCACTTAGCCTGATATCGTCTTGTTTCATCCATGTTGTTGCAAAAGGTAAGATTTTATTCTTTATGGCTGAATAATACTCCATTGTGTAAATGTACTGAAGTTTCTTTATTCAATCATTTATTGATGGGCATTTAGGTTGTTTCCATATCTCATCAATTTTGAATAATGCTGCAATAAACATAGGGGTGCATATATTTTTTTGAATTAGTGTTTTTGATTTCTTTGGATAAATACCCAGGAGTGGAATTGCTGGATTACAAGGTAGTTCCATTTTTAATTTTTCAAGGAACCTCCATATTGTTTTCCATAGTGGTTGGATGAATTTGCCGTCCCCCTAGGAGTGTAAAAGGGTTCCCTTTTCTCCACATTCTTGCCAACATTTGTTCTTGCTTGATTTATTGATCAGAGCCATTCTGACAGGAGTGAGGTGGTATCTCATTGTGGTTTTGATTTGGGCAGATCATCATGCTAAGTGAAATAAGACAGACAGAAAAAAAACAAGAACTACATGATTTGACCCATATATAGAACATAAAATTGAAAACAGCAAAGAAACAAAATTCATGGACACAGTCAATAATTTAGTAGTTATCTGAGGGTAAGGAGGGTGGGGGTGGGGGAGAAAGGATAGAGACACAAATATATGGTGATAGAAAGAGAACTGACTCTGGGTGATAAGCATATAATGCAATCCATGGAGGATGTAAAGTAGAATTATGCACCTGGAACCTATGTAATTTTTACTGATCAATGTCACCCCAATAAATTTAAAAATAAAAAAACTGAAAAAAAAAAGAAATGGAAGAACTCCATTAGAAAGTGCAACATTAGAATAATGAGAATATCAAGAGGGGCAGAACAAAATTCTAAAGAAATTACTCAAACAAATAGTAAAGGAGAACTTTCTAAACCTATAAAAAGATCTGAAATACCAAATTCAAAGATAAACAGGACCTCTACCTACCTAAATTCTAGCAGATCTTTTGCATAGCACATTATACTGAAGATATAAAAAAATCAAAAACAGAGAAAAATTTCTCAAGACAGCCAGGGGTGAAAATTATAACATTTAAAGAAAAGCTCATCAGGCTATCATCACATTCACATCCCTAAACCTATAAAAAGATCTGAAATACCAAATTCAAAGATAAACAGGACCTCTACCTACCTAAATTCTAGCAGATCTTTTGCATAGCACATTATACTGAAGATATAAAAAAATCAAAAACAGAGAAAAATTTCTCAAGACAGCCAGGGGTGAAAATTATAACATTTAAAGAAAAGCTCATCAGGCTATCATCACATTCTCATAGAAATTCTACAAGCCAGGAGGGAGTGAAACCAAATATTCAAAATAATAATAGAGAGAAACTACCAGCCAAGAATAATGTATCCAGCAAAGTTATCCTTTAGATATGAAGGACGAAAAAAGACCTTTTCAGATATACAGAAGCTGAGGGAATTCTCCAGTGCAAGGCTGGTATTACAGGAAATACTGAAGGACGCTTTTTGTTCTGAAACAAAAAGTCAAAAAAAATGGGGAAAAGTTGGGACAACAAAAACATGAAAAGGAAGGAAGTAAATGTTTAAATTCCTAAAAGAAAATGGCGATAAGAAACATGCTTAGGGAGTTCCCTGGTGGTGTAGTGGCTTAAGGCTTCGGCGCTGGCGCTGTCAGCACTGAGGCCTGGGTTCGATTCCCAGCCAGGGAGTTACCCATATACAAAAAAAAAAAAATAAAAATAAAAAAAGAAACATGCTTAAGTAATAAAGCCACTCCATATTTGAAACTTTTATATTCATAAACCTCATAATAACTATGCAAAAACAGTATCAACAACAACAATAACAAAATGCAGAACTAACCCAAACTGAGGCACATGACCAAAAATAAAAATTAAAAAAAGAGGAAACAGAAGGAAAAATTATAGGACACAATCATACTAAAAAAAAAAAAAAAAGCAAAGAAGAAATTAAGACACCTAGTTATCGAAAAGCAAAAGACAAAATGACCACAGGAAATTCCCATATATTAATCATCACCCTAAATGTAAATGGACTGAAATCTACAATAAAAAGGCACAGAATAGCAAACTGGATTCAAAAAACAAAACCTATCCATATGCTGTCTCCAAGAGTCACAGCTCAGCCACAAGGACAAACACAGACTCAGAGTGAAAAAATGGAAAACCATAATTTAAGCAAATGGCATCCAGAGAAAAACAAGAGGAGCCATACTTATATCTGACAAAACAGAATTTAGGATAAAAAAGGTATTATAATAAGAGACAAGCATGGATATTTCATAATGATAAAGGGGACAATACAAAAACAAGAAGACATGACACTCATCAATACATATGCCCCCAATCAGGAAGCACCAAAATTTACAAAGCAGCTACTAACAGATCTAAAAAAAGAAACTGACAAAAACACAATTATATAAGGGGACCTAAACACCCCCTTAACAGTCATAGACAGATCATCCAAACAGAAAATAAATAAGGAAATATCAGTTTTAAATGATACATTACAGCAAATGGACATAATTGACATTTATAGGGCACTGAATCCTACAACATAAAACTATGCATTTTTTTCTAGTGCACATGCAACATTCTCAAAGATAGACCATATGCTGAAACACAAAACTAGCCTCAGGATATTCAGGAAGATTGAAATCATACCAAGTGTATTCTCAGAACACAAATCTCTAAAATTAGACATCAACTGCAAAAAAAGCAGAAAAAAATCACATACACGTGGAGATTAAACAACATTGTATTAAACAAATGACTGGATCAGAGAAGGAATAATAAAAGACTTTAAAAATACATATAAATTAATGACAATGAAAATACAACATATCAAAATTATTGGGACACAGGAAAAGCAGTACTAAGAGGGAAATTTATATCATTACAGACCTATCTCAAGAAACAAGAAAAAGGAGTTCCCTGATGGTGTAGTGGCTTAAGGCTTCGGCGCTGACACTGTCAGTGCTGCGGCCTGGATTCGATTCCCAGTCAGGGAACTACCCACATA
>PVJL010006949.1:31032-84607 GCA_004026885.1 Lyroderma lyra
AAAAAAATTAATGCAACAAAGAGCTCCTTCTTTGAAAAAAATCAATAAAGTTGACAAACCCCTGGCTAGGTTAGCTAAAGAATGAAAAATAAGAACATAAGTAACCAAAATTAGAAACGAAAGAGGAGAAATTACAACTGACATCAGAAATACAAAGGATCATAAGAAAATGTTATGAAGGACTTTATACCATAAAATTTAACAATCTAGAAAAAATCAACAACTTTCTAGAAACATAGTCTACATAGACTGAACCAGGAAGAACTGTATAATCTAAATAGACCAATCAATAATAAAGAAATTGAAACAATCATCCAAAACCTCCCCAAAGGCAAAAGTCCCAGACCAGATGGCCTCATTAATGAGTTTTACCAAGCATTCAAAGAATTAATGCCTATCCTCCTCAGACTTGTCAAAAAATCTGAAGATAAGGCAATACTTCTCAACTCATTCTACAAGGCCAACATTACCCTGATACCAAAGCCTGGTCAGGACAACACAAAAAAAGAAAACTATAGACCAATATCTCTGATAAACACAGATGCAAGAATCCTAAATGAGGGAGTTCCCTGATGGTGTAGTGGCTTAAGGCTTCGGTGTTGGCGCTGTCATCGCTGCAGTCTGGGTTCGATTCCCAGTCAGGGAGCTACCCACATACCAAAAAGCAAAAATAAATAATAGATTAAAAAAAAAAAAAAAGAGATGGTTTAAAAAAAAAAAAGAATCCTAAATGAAATCCTAGCTAATAGAAGACAATAATGCATTAATAAGATTATACATCATGCTCAAGCGAGATTCATTCCAGGTGCACAAGATGGTTCAACATGCACAAATCAATAAATGTGATACACCATATAAACAAATAAATAATAAAAACCATATGATCATATCAATTGATGCAGAAAAAGCATTTGACAAGATACAACATCCATTTATGATCAAAACACTGATTTAAATGTGTATAGAAAGAAAGTATGGAGTTCCCTGATGGTGTAGTGGCTTAAGGCTTCGTCGCTGGCACTGTCAGAGTTGCGGCCTGGGTTCGATTCCCAGCCAGGAAGCTACCCACATACCAAAAAGCAAAAAACAAAAAAAAAAGAAAAAAAAAAAAAGAAAGTACCTCAATATAAAGAAGGCCATATATGACAAAACCTCAGCTAATATCATACTGAATGGGGAAAAATTGAAACTTATCCTCCTAAAATCAGGAATAAGACAGGGATGTTCCCTGTCACCACTGATATTTAATAGTACTGGAAGGTCTAGCCAGAGCAATCAGGCAAGAGAAAGAAATAAAAGGTATCCAAAGTGGGAGAGAAAAAATTAAACTCTCACTTTTTGCAGATGGCATGATCCTTTATATAGAAAATTTTAAAACTCTACCAGAAAACTACTAGAAACAATAAACAAATACAGTAAATTTGCAGGATACAAAGACAATGTACAAAAATCAATTGTATTTTTATATACCAACAACAAAACTTCAGAAAAAAAAAATGAGAAAAATGTGACTTGCAATCACAACAAAAAGAATAAAGTACAGGGGAATAAACTGAACAAAAAATGTAAAAAACTTATATACTGAAAACTATAAGACACTATTAAAAGAAATTAAAGAGGACACAAAATAGTGGAAAGATATTCCATGTTCATGGATTGAAAGAATCAAATTAGTTTAAATGGACATATTACCCAAAGCAATATACAGATTTTTGTTGTTGTTGTTGTTGTTGTTGTTGTTGTTGTTGTTGTTGTTGTTGTATGTGGGTAGTTCCCTGGCTGGGAATTGAACCCAGGCCACAGCGTTGACAGCACCATCGCCGAAGCCTTAAGCCACTTCACCATCAGGGAATGCCAGCAATATATAGATTTAATGCAATTCCCATAAAAATCTCACAGATATTATTTCAAAAAATAGATTTTTAAAAATCAGATTTATATGGAACCACAAAAGACCCTGAATCGCCAAAGCAATCCTACATAAAAAGATTAAGTCTGGAGGCATTGCACTCCTCAATATCAATCAATACTACAAAGCATCAAAAATCAAAACAGCTTGGTGGCAGAAAAACAGACACATACCAATGAAACAGAATAAAAAAAAAAATCAAGAACTAAACCCAGAAATATATGGGCAGATAATTTTTGACAAAGGAGCAAAAAATATACAATGGGTGAAATAAAAGCCCCTTCAGTAAATGGTGCTGAGAAAATTGGAAAATCGCATGCAAAAGAATAATCCTCAACTGGGAACTTCACTGTATACCAAAATTAATTCAAAATGAATTAAAGACCTCCACATAAGACCTGAACAATAAACTGTAAAAAACAAAACATCAATACTAAACTTATAGACCTTGGCTTCAGGGAGGACTTCATGAACCTGACCTCAAAAGCAATGGAAGTAAAAGCAAAAGTAAATTAATAGGATTATATCAAATTAAAAAGCTTTTGCACAGTAAAGGAAACCATTAACAAAGCAAAAACCCAACCAAATGGGACAAAATGTTTGTAAGCAAAGCCTCTGATAAAGGGCTAATATGTAAAATATACAAAAACTTGTAAAATTAAACAACAAAAAGCAAAACAATCCAATTCAAATATGGGTGGACGACCTGCACAAACACTTCACTGAGGAAGACATACAAATGGCCAACAGATACATGAAAACCAAATCAAAACCACAATGAGATATCACCTCATACCTGTTAGAATAGCTATTATCAACAAGACAAAAGCAAGTATTTGAGAGGGTGTGGAGAAACAGGAACCCTCATACACTACATGGCACAACTGCCATGAAGAACAGTATGGAGGTTTCTCAAAAAACTAAGAATAGAGTTACCATATGATCTGACAATCCCCTTTCTGGGTATCTACCCTCAAAATTTGAAGACCTTGGTTTGCAAGGATATATGTATTCCAATGTTCATTGCAGCATTATTTACAGTGGCCAAGTCATGGAAACATCTGAAGTATCCTTTGATAGGTGATGGTACATTTATACAATGGAACATTACTCAGCCATAAGAAAATATGAAATACAGCCATTTATGACAACATAGATAGACCTTGAGATCATCATGCTAAGATAAATAAGCCAGACAGAAAAAAAGCAAGAACCAAATGACTTCATTCATATGTGGAACATAAAATTGAAAGCAACAAGAAAACAAAACCTTATAAAACAGTCAATAGTTTAGTGATTACCTGAGAGTAGAGGGGGTGGGGGGTGTGAGAAGAGGAAAGGGGACTCAACTATATGGCAATGGAAAGAGAACTGATTCTGGATGGTGAACACATAATGCAACACATGGACCATGTACAGTAGAATTGTACACCTGGAACCTATGCAATTTTTACTAACCAATGTTACCCAAATAAGTTTAACTATAAAAAAGAGGGAGAGAGATTGAAATTTCTTTTTTGCTCATGTAACTGCAAAGCCCAAAGAGAGATCTCTACTTGATGTGCAACTGGATCCAAGAACTCTGAAGATAGCATCAAGAATCTCTCTCTCTCTCTCAATTTCCCCCACTTACACCTCAAATCTCTCATTCTTGTACAGTGACTTCCTTCCCATGTGGCACCAGTAGTTTAGTAATACCCATGGAAGGCATACACCTCTTTCTCAATACTTTCAGCCAAAGTTCCAGAGTAGGCAGTCATTAACTCAGCTTGTTTTGGGGCCCATACTAGAAGTGATGGGTAGAATCACCCCCTCTACATCACACTACTGAAAGTGAGCAGCACTTGCTTTCACAGAGGAATATAAGGCACGGCTACCAAAAGAAGGAAGAAAGGAGGTCAGGCAGTACAACAAAAAATGTTTGCTAGTACATATAGATATGTCTTACTATGTGTGATAGTATAGTTTTTAACTCAACAACTGGATCATAACTTGTTTAGGTAATCTATTGATTACTCCAGTGGTTCCAACATTTTTGCACTTGGGGAACCTATTTTAAACTCATTTCTATAAATTGTACCCCTTGTTTTTCAAACAGCTGTTTTCAAATACTGATACTTTTATTCAGTGCCTATCTTAATGTAAAACATTGGAAATTAGATAGTAAATTGGGAAAGAAAAATTACTACACTAAAAGTACAAACCGCAGATTTCATTTTACAATATTCACAACACAGTTAAATATTGATATAATGATAAAGTATTTAACAAACTTTTAATTTATTATTTATAATATTTTTGCATTATCTGAAATGTCTGTAATAATTGTTATGCAGATCAATAGCCAACTGAAACATTGCTAATGAGATCATTGAGCTTGCTTTGATGCACTTACTTTCTTGAAATCAGGCTCAAAAGATGCAAGATACTGTCTTAAATCGGGACTTGTGTTATGCTTGTTGCAGTATTTATTTGTTATGAAGGTGTAAGAAAAAGCTCTCTCCACTAGTTAAGTATAAATAAATGACAAGCGGCATTTGGGTGCCTTCTCAATGAGCTGTTCATATTCCTCACTGACATCTACCTAGAAGTAATAAGATGCTTTCTTTTAAAATCAGAATTTAGGGAGTTCCCTGGTGGTGTAGTGGCTTAAGGCTTTGGCGCTGGCGCTGTCAATGCTGTGGCCTGGGTTCGATTCCCAGTCAGGGAACTACCCACATACTACAAAAAAAAAAAAATAATAATAATCAGAATTTAAAGAAGAATCAGTTGAAAGTTTGATAACTACTCTTTTTCATTGATTGATAGTTTAGCTTCTTTGAAGAATACCTCATTGAAGGGATCTCTAATCCAGTTGTTTTCTTTTCTACGTTGAGGGAAGTATTTATAAAAGGATACTTTAAGACTTTGCAAGTGACTTACAATATTCTTTCATCTTTTGGGATAAGAGCAAGTCATTCTTAGATAAGAAGTTGTGCAGTTTCAAAAACTTCAGGCTGACCTCTTTTAATACATGCTTTCCAAAAGTCCAGTTTTTAAATCATTGACTCAATTTTGTTGGTTACTTTGAATATAGTGATTGAGCTGTTTTGAATTCTCAAGTTGACTTTGTTTATTTCTAGAAAATTATGTGATAATTATGCAAGACTGAAGCCAATCACTGTCTTGAAATTTTGGAGCAAGAGGGAAACGGTGGTCCTAAAAAATTTCTGACTTCATGTTCAAGTTCAAACATCCATGTAAGTATTTTGCCATGAGATAGCCACCTTACCTCTGTGTGCAAAAGGAATGTGCTGTAAATGCTGTTCATTTCTTCACACAGTGCTTTAAACAATCTGGAGTTTCATGGTTGTGACTTAATACAATTTACAACTTTTACAGCTTCATCAAGAACATCTTTCAGTTCACTGGGAAGAGGCTTGGATGCAAGACTTTGTCTATGAATGCAGCAGTGGCTCCATGGTACCTGGGGAGTTACTTCTTTAATTCAGCCTCGTTGGCTTATAAAACAACCTGATATAGGTTTGCTTCTGTCAGTGCATACACCACAACAATTCGACTAACTAATGTCCTCTTCAATGAAATAACCACTGATTGCATCAAAAATATCTTTGCCTGTGGTGCACTCTGTCAATGGGTAACAAAGCAACAGGTTTCCCTCAATTTCATTTCCTACCAAGTACCTTGGGATGAAGAGAAAATAGATAAATCAGCAACATATACACTTTCATCAACCCGGATGGAAAATAACTTACTATTTCTTTCTTGTTTTTTTGTTTTGTTTTGTTTTCTTTTCTTTTTGTGGTGGTTCCCTGGATGGGAGTTGAACCCAGGCTGCGGTGTGGAGAGTGCCAAAGCCTAGCCACTACACCACCAGGGAACCCCAAGAACTTACTTTTTCTCATTGTATCTACTACTACAACTTCAACATTGTCAGACATTTCTTGAATTCATTGAGATATTGTAATGTTTGAAAAAGAGAGAGTATCGATTTTGCAGACATGTTCTTTCCCAAATGTATGAAAATTATATCCTTAATAAAGGAAAAAATGAAATCTTCAGCAGTCGTGTGGTTTTTTACTACATTTACCTATGTGATAAACAATATGATATGAAGCCTCGACTGCATTATCATTTTCTTTCATTCTTGACATCATGTATGTAGTAACAGTTAGACACTTTTTTAAATGCCAAAAATAATGTATTTCTTTGTTTTAAACATAATATGTTTTGTTTCTCAATGTTGTATGAGTAGAGAGGGTTTCCTGCAACCATTGGGTAGTATTTTCCCACATACAACACACAAAGGCTTAGGACAGTCATCATCCCCTACAAATGAAAACCCATATTTAATATACACTTCAAAGTATTTCCTTTTCTTCTGTGTACTATCTGGAGTACACATCTTTTCATAATACTATCTCCCAGTGTGTGTTTATTTGTAGCTGTGGACATGTGTTGAGAAGTACTTGGCAATGGGTTATAATCTACATCAAGATTTAGAGTTTTAACCATTCCTGTTTTCAACCACTGATCCATAACTGACATGCTTAAAAATCACTGACAATAATAAATGAAACTATGTTAACATTAAGTTTAGAAAGTACTTGAAAAAAATCACAATTAAAGACAATGCATTTACTTTTACTCAGTCAATAAACAGATCAAATAGTCTGGCTATGGATCTGTTTATGTGCTTGGGGAATTTCTATAAATGTCACAAATGGATTGTTCTAAAAGTGTGCATAATGATTGGTCAAAGAGTAGTTTAGGGGAAGGTTCATAGTCATACCCTCACGAATCAGCATTTGCTAATGTGATCTAATTTTGTAGTATCTCCATTAATGGTGATTCAAACTTAATATTTATTGTTTCATAACTAATTTTTTGCATTTTTTTACTTTACTTGTTTTCTTGCCATTACTGGTTACCCTTTGCAAACCCTGAATGGCCCAGCATGTACCCCTGGGGTACATGTACCACTGCTTGGGACCTGATGGATTAAACTAGTCTTACCAAATAGTATAAACTAACATATTTTATTTTTTTTACAATTTTTATTAAAAATAGAGCAAACATACAATATTATATGTGTGTCTTTCAATCTGAAGTGAGTCTCTTGTAAGTAGCATATTTAAGGCTTTTATTTTCTTATCCATTCAGCCTTCCTATGTCTTTTGACTGGACTATTTAATACATTTACATTGAAAGTAATTGCTGATAGATATATAGCTATTGTCATTTTATTATTCACAATTTTGATCTTTTTTTCCTATCTTAATATTCCATTATTCATGTGGCATCTGTGAAAGCCTGTGATTATAATAATTAGCTTATTTTTCTACATTTTGTGTTAGTTTGTATTTATTTTTATGAAATAAACATGTTTAGAGTTTATAGCTTTTATTTATCATCCAACCTGCAAAGAATAATTTAAAAAACCCAGGGGAGTTCCCTGGTGGTGTAGTGGCTAGGCTTCGGCGCTGTCAACATGGCCACCTGGGTTCGATTCCCAGCCAGGGAACTACCCACATAAAAAATAAATACATAAATAAATATATAAACAAACAAACAAACTTAATAGCTAATGCTATAATATTTTTGTTGGAGTTTCTCAGATGCCACTTGAATAGCAATGTTACATAAAGGAGGATAAAGAAGTTCCTCTAACATTCCTTGTAATACTGACTTGGTGGTGATGAACTCCTTTAGCTTTTTTCTTGTCTGGGAAGCTCTTTATCTGTCCTTTGATTTTAAATGACAGCCTTGCTTGGTGGAGTAATCTTGGTGGTAGGTCCTTACTTTTTATCACATTGAATATTTCATGCCAATCCCTTCTGGCCTACAAAAGTTTCCATTGAGAAATCAGCTGACAATTTTATGGGAGCTCTGTTACATGTTACTATGGTAGTTGCCTTTCTCTTGCTGCTTTTTGGTTTCTCTCTTTGGTTTTAACCTTTGCTATTTTATTTCTAATGTGTCTTGCTGTGGGACTGTTTGGGGTCATCTTGTTTGGTATTCTCTTTCTGAAGCTTTCTGAAATTGTATATCTATTTCCTCCTCAGGTTAGGAATGTTTTCAGTCATTATTTCTTAAAATAGGTTCTTGATTCCTAGTTTTGTCTCTTCTCCTGGTACTCCTATTATACGAGCATTGTTACACTTGATATTGTCCCAGAGGTCTCTTAAATTATCCTCCTTTTTAAAATTCTTTTTTTCTTTTTGGTATTCCAATTGGGTGTTTTCTGCTACATTGTCTTCCAAATAGCTGATTCAATCCTCTGCTTCATCTAGTCTGCTGGTGATTCCTTCCCATGCATTCTTCATTTCAGTTATTGTATTCTTTGTTTCTGACTGGTTCGCTTTTATGGTTTCTATGTCCTTTTATATGCTTGCTATCTGCTTGTTGAATTTTTCACTAAGTTCCTTGGGCATTCTTGTAACCATTGTTTTGAACTCTGTCTCTGCTAGGTTGTTTGACTCCATTTCATTTAGTTCTTTTTCTGGAGTTTTTTTCTGTTCTTTCATCTAGGATGTGTTTCTTTGTTTCCTCATTTTGGCTGCCTCTCTGTGTTCGTTTCTATGTATTAGGTAGATATGCTTTGTCTCCCAGCCTTGGCAGGGAAGCCTTTTGTAGTAGGTGCCCTGTGGGGCCCAGGTATAGTCTCCCTGGTCATCTATTCTGGGTTCCAGTAGTATCCCTTGTGTGGGTTATGTGTGCCCTCCTGTTATATGTGAGCCTTGGTTGCTATTGACATGTCAGTGGGTGGGATTGACCCTCAGGCTGATTGGCTGTGTGGTTTGGCACATCCTCATCTTACAAGCTGCTGTGCAGGGAGCTTACTCCACTGAGTAGGTTTTGTCTCAGCAGGCTCTGGTGCCTGTTGAGACCTCCCTTTGGATGTGCCACTTGTGGAACTATTTAGGTGATGTTCTGCTGTGGTCTGAAGCCAATCTCCACATGTGTTGGCTCTGGGGCTCTGGTGCAGGTCTAGCTTACCCATTATCTATGGCTGGCTGTGGACTGCCTGGTAGGGGCTACAAAATGGTCCACAGTTTTTCACTGTCTATGCTAAACCTAGAGGCATTTGGGAAAGGCCGTGCTGTGCACTGAGGATGACTGTCACAGTACCAAGTCTTGGTTAGCTCCACAAAATGCTAGAAAACTCCAGGGCCATCTGCCACCTGCCAGCTCCTGTAAGATTCAGCTGCCGATAAAGCCTTAAGCAGTATAGAATTGAGTGTGGCAGGGTCTCTGTGAGTCACCAGGGTAGAGCAAGGGTGCTCACCAGACCAATTCAGATTCAGATTTGGCTATGGGCATGGAGGGAGAATACAACACAGGAATGATGGCACCAGAGGAGAACCTCTCACGAGAAAAATGGTGACTATCCTCCAGCCCTTGCCCTAAAGCCACTGGTTCTGATGCCTCCCCCTGCCCCAAGTCACTGTTGCTCTGTTGCTGCCTCAGGTGAGTGCCGGTGAGTGAGCAAGTGAGTCTGTGTGCTGGCTTTTTAAAGATGATGTCTGGTTTTCCCACACCCTTTCATCCTACATACATGGTCAGAATCCCCACTGTTTCTCACAACCAGATGCTGTGGGGGCTCTTCTTCCTGGCACTAGTACTCCAGGCTGGGGATCCTGGCTTGGGGCTAGGGCCATTGCTCCTTGAAGGGGAACTTCCATGATGAAGATATCCCTCCAGAATCTCAACTGCCACATAGAGGTTTGGGGGCCCTTTGCTCATCTTCACCCCTCCTACCAGTCTTGATGGGGCTTCTTCTTTATTTTTAGTTATAAAACTGCTGTTCATCTAGACTTCAGATGGTTCTCCAGGTTGATTGTTTTATAATTTAGTTGTAATTTTCATGTGTTCACAAAAGGAAGCAGACAAAGTGTTTATCTACTCTATCATCTTGGCTCTCCTAAATTAATATATGAGGGCTGTATGGAAAGTATCCAGCCATTTAATATGAAAAATAGAGGCAATTATGGCTGGATTATTTTTCAGAACAGCCCTCATATTTTATGCTTACATTGTCTTATTTTTAAAAAAATGTAAGTACCCTTAGTACTGAACTGATTTTATATTTGTTACATAATATATAACAGCATTCTCATTAATTGGCAGTGCTTCACATGGGAATAATTATATGATATGTTACGGGTTGATTTGTATATCCCCAACATATGTGGAAGTCCTAATCCCCCAGTCCCTCAGAATGTGACCTTATTTGTAAATAGTCTTTACAGTGGTAATCAAGTTAAAATGAAGCCATTAGGGTGGACCTTAATCCATTCTGAGTGGTATCCTTATAGAAAGGGGAAATTTGGACACAGAGACAAACACATAGAGGAAAACCATGTGGAGACACAGGGGAAAAAATGGACATGTGATTGGAGTCATTCATCTACAAGCCAAGGAACACCAAAGATTGCTAGCAAACACCAGAAGCTTCAAGAAGCAAGGAAGGATTCTTTTCTAGAGCCATAAGAGAGCATGACCCTTGATTTCAGTCTCTAGAACTGTGAAGTAATCAATTTCTGGTTGTGAGCCACCTAATTTTTGGTACTTTGTTATGGGAGCCTTAGGAAACTAATACACCATATTTAACTTTCCTTAAGGATTCTATTTCAAAATGTCAGTGAAATGCAAATAAAAACAAGAATATCATTAGTTTATGTGTAAAAGACTGGCAGAAGTTAGAAAAGTGGTTTGTATAGTCAGAGTTGAGAAACCAAAAAATGAATATACTACAAAAGAAAACCAGGAAACAGTATTGTATTAGAAGCTAGAAGAAAGATAATTTCATGTAGGGAGTGATTAACAGTATCAAATGCTGCAAAGATATAAAAATAAGATGTAAAAGGTATCCAATTCAATTAGCAACTAAGAAATATCATTAGTGACCTTTGAAGGAGAGGTTCAGAGGAAAAGTGGGGGCAAAAGACTGTAGTGTGAGAAATGAATAGGAAGTGAGACACTGGATATATGGAAGGTAGATGACTTTTTCCAAAACAACACATAATCATCCATTTGACAACACTGATATCAAGCTGTAGTTCTAAATGACAGGGAATATGGTGGATTAAAAATACATCCATAAAGCCTTAGACATGCCTCCCTTCAAGAGGCAGAGCTTAATTTCCTCTCCCCTTCAGTATGGGCTGGACAAAGTGACTTGCTTCTAACAAAAAATTATGGAGGAAGTGACAATGAGCGCCTCTCATAGTAGGTCATAAAAGGCATGGCAGCTTCCTCCTCTTCCTCTCCTAGAAAACTCACTCTACAGAAGCTAGCTGTCTGATCATGAGGACATGCAAACTGTCCTATGGAGGAACTGTGGCCCTTGCCAGAAACCATGTGAGGATGCTATTTTGGAAATGAAGACTCCAGCCTCAAGTGAAGCCTTCAGATCATTTTAATTGTACCCTGCATCTTGACCTGAGACTCATAAGAGACCCTGAGCCAGAACCACATAGCTAACCCATTCCTGAATTTCCAACCCACGAAAACAGACAATAAATGTGTATTGATTTAAGCTGCTAAAATTGAGGGTAATTTGTACACTGCAATGGACAGCTAATAAAGGAATATATAGATAGCAAACAACTTAAATTCTCATATGGCTAATACTGGTACTTATTTCAGATAGATTTGAAGTCTTACCATATAAGATTTATCAGAAATCTTCCTTATCTCTTTTATCCAAATTTGTCTAAATATCCACATATGGTTAGTTTGTACTTATTTAGAAGAAAATCTTATCATTTAATTTTAAGTGATGAGCAATTTTATTTTTTTATTATGTGAGTATTTGGATATATACATTTTATGCTGGTTTTATAAATTAATGACCTGTACAAACAACAATATCCCTGTCTTCTAAAATTAGAAGACATTTTATTCATTTACAGTTTCATTTCTGGCTTTAGCATGTCATTTAAGTTTGGGAAAACATTAGAAAGAAAATAATCAATTTTTATTGCTTTCATGAGAATATTTTCATTGTCAATTTTGGGAATGCAGTTTATACACTGTTGGTTTTCAGTCTTTCACTAAATTACCCTTATAATTAAGCTGACCAGACCTACTGTTTTAAATGGGACAGTACTGTTGTTTTCTGTCCCATTTAAAACGATATGACTGGTCAGCCTATTTATAATTTTCTCTGTTTACCTTTTCTCTACTAGAAAAACTTTACATTTTTTTCTTTAGATGTAGAGAGTATGTTTTTAAAAGTCATTTCCAATTGTGGCTTTAAAAAATTAGATCATACTCGTAGATACACAGGTTTAGACTAATCGTACTCTTTTATTGATGGTCTACAATCAACACTGCCCCACCCTTTTAAAATTAACTTTAGTAACTTTTAATACTTCATTCTCTCCCCACTCCACCCCCAGTTTCTTCCTGCCCAGGTCCCGCACCCAAAGAGTCTGCTTGAATTAGTTTGGGGTGGGACCTAGGTCTCATTATTTTTAAGAATTTGTCTAGGTGATTCTACTATGTAACAAAGTTGAGAATTAGCGTATAATGGACCCTTGGTATTTAAGGGTGATCCTAAGACTAGAAGTATTGGCTTCAACTGGGAGCTTGTTACACATGCTGAATTTCAGTTCCCACCTCAGACCCACTCCTTCAGAATCTGTTTTTTAAACAAATTCCTCAGGTGATCATAAGCACTTTAAAGTTTGAGAGACACTGATACAGAGCATGGGCTAGATTCAAATCCTGATTCTATCATATATTAGCCATGTGAATTTGAATAAGTACTCAACCTTTCTATACTCAAATCCCTCATCTGTAAAGTAAGAATAACAGTACCTACTACCTGTAGGGTTGTTGTGAGGATTTCATACAATATTGTACTAAAATGTTTAGAAAGGGACTTGACTTATAGTAAGTGCTCAACAAATATTAAATATTATTAATCTTTTCTTGGCTTAAATTTTAAACATTTGGTGGGAGTTGTTAAAAATACGTATGTTTTAAACTTTCAGAAAAGAGAATTTTAAGGCCCACTCTCTTAGGAGTTATTATCATAAAATGAATTATTCAATTTGTGGTTCTAATCTCATAAAAAATAATTTCAAAATGAGATTGATGTGTAGGACCCAGCTGCAAAAATTCAAAATCAGCTACATGCACCTGCACTTGGGTTCCCCTAATTCACGTAATAGCTTTTAGTGTGTTTAATAAGTGACTTTAGAAAAGGCACAGCAGATGTGCGAGATGCCTCCTGAAATCTAAAGTGGGACAGATGGTTCTTGGGTTGATTGACAGCATGAGGAGCACTGCAACAAGGGTCACCTCCTGTGGAGGATACCAACCCTTCTTTGCCATTCTGCCTACAAATGAAACTATCATACAAAAAAGAAAAGCAGGGATGGCTATTCAGAAAGTCTTTGTTTTCAAATATTCATTGTAGTGAAAAGATTCTCAGCAAAAGAGTCACCTAGATCTGGAAAAAATTCTCCTGCTCTAATCTTTAACAAAGAGCTGACTTTTTTGCAGAGTTACAACAAAATAGGCAGATTCATGTTTAAACAAAATACTCAGGATAATGGAGCTAGAGCTGAGATTAATGAAAGAACAAAAAATAATGTAATTGGAATTATTAGCCACCAAATAGCATTAATCAGTACCAGACTATTTCATTATTGGAAGCCCAATATTGCTCTTAAAAATAAACTTGTTTTAAATGTTAATTGGAAAGCTGGAAAACTATTTGCAGTTGTTAATCAGGAATTTACAGTCCAGGCTACTTCTGTGCTTACCCCCCACTCTCTGAATTTTTTATTTTTCCAAATTCCTTTCCAGTTCTATGGATTTTCAAGAAAAACTTTTTTAAACCTTACATTTATTACATGTAAACTTAAGTGCTGGACACTGTGTTAGAGGCTTTATTATAACTTCATATGATTTAGGATCTCAGAGATACTAATTGACTCTTTGTTCTTCATATCAATACAGAAACATGGGGCCCTAATTTTATTGATGCTTCTCTTAATCTCCTCCACTATAAAAGGGAAAGCAAGCACAAAATACCACCAGGAAAATACGTCCAAGCATAAGCTCAGAAATGGACACATGGAGGCTAGGCTTCCGTGCTCTCAACACCGTGATCTGGGCTCGATTCCCAGCCAGAGAACCATCAAAAAAAAAAAAAAAAGACACAGGAACTACAAAAGGCCAGCTATCTCCAATTAACATGAAGACTGAGATTTGGCGCTGCTCACTGGGGCTACTACGAGCCCCTGTCCCATCTCTTTGTATCTCCACCTACCAGCTACACCTTGGCATACCTGTCATGTTCCTTGGGCATCTAGAACGTCTCTCTAGGAATCCCAAGGGCCCCTTGCCCATGAGAAGCAACAATGTGCCGGAATTTTCTTCATTTAGGTGAAGCGCTTAATGTTGCCAATAACTCTCATCACCTGGGGCGTATAGGCATAGCTAGCTACCCTCAGAAGACCTCAAAGAAGGTTGCTCAAGCTACCCTTGGCTGGCGGCTTTGCCCACAGCTCATCCCAGAGGCTGAGTGGATCAATGCTTGTGGTGCATTCATGGAACACTAATTGGGAAATGGGCCTTATGCTATTAATTATCCCTTCTCACTCCCATATTTTTAACTCTTTTCTTTACTAGTTCTTCCCCTTTAATAATTACAGTCAAGTCTCTATGGAATTAAAAAAAGAAAACTAAGGTTCATCTATTCCTTATTTTCCCCTCCGCTACCATTCTGTCTTCCTCTCATCAAACAGCTAAGCTTTTGAAAAGAGTAGTCGGGAGTTCCCTGATGGTGTAGTGGCTTAAGGCTTCAGCGCTGGCGCTGTCGGTGCTGCGGCCTGGGTTCGATTCCTAGCCAGGGAGCTACCCATATACCAAAAAGAAAAAAAACAAAACAATAAAAAAAAAAGAAAAGAAAACAGTAGTCTACATCTTTCGCCACGTTATTTCCAATCACTCTTTTCTCATCCCATTACAATCTAGATTTTAATGAAACTACTTTTGCCAAAGTTATAAATAACCTTATTGCTATATTTAATGAATAGTTCTCAGTCTTTATCATTTGAAATGATTAACCATTCCTTCTTAGAATATTCTCTTCCCTTGGCTTCTATGACATATATTTTGAGCAATAAGTATGTGTTGAATATTAAGAATAAGATACAATCTCCACCCTAGGGAGTATAAATGGAAATATTCTGCATAACTGTGATTAGAAGTTCAAGAGTTCATTTGAAAAGACAAACTTTTCTAGACATTTAAATCGAGGAATTTATTACATGGGTTTCATTTATGTGAATAATGAGTACTCTAAACAATTCCTTTATATTTAATTTTTTTAAAGTTTCTCTAACAAATGGACATCTCTTTGGTAACATTCCAATAGATCTTAATTCAATGAGTTGAAGGGAGGTAACTTAATTTAATCCAGGCAGATTGATTTTTGGTCATCTCACAATTTAAGGTTAAAACACCAAAGGTCTAAATGGGCTAATAAATCCAGTAGCCTCTATCAAATGTGAATCAACTTCCAGTTTGGATATTACCAATTCATGTTTGAATTCTTTGTTGTGTTGCTCAAATTACCAATGAATTTAGTACCTCTAAATGCCAGCACAGTTTACCTTGAATGTTAATTTTATTTGTTCCCACAGAAAGAGCACCATTACCCTTTCATCAATAGAAATCCAATTTATTAATTGACTTGATTGCTAAGAGCTATGTGGGCAACAGAAAATATACTTATCAATATCTACCATTTGACATGTGGTAGGCCTGGCTCAGTAAATATAAAGAATACGATAAAACTGGATTTTGGAATCTTACAATTAAGTCAGAAAAGAAAAGAACAGATTTTGCTTTAGCAAAAAGCTCGCTAGTATACCTTCTAATAAAAATGTATTCAACAAATTCATTTCAGAAATATTTATTGATTTCATACTATGTGCCAATTAATTTGATGCAAGCAGGCTCTTATTCTCACGCACTTTTATTTTAGTGAGTGGAGATAGAGAGACAAACAAATACAGCAGACATTCAGTTAACTGCCACCCATGGGGATTGGCAGTTGCTAGATAAATGTAAGTAGACTCTCTGTTAACCAGAACTCAAACAACCGGAGTTGAGTGACATTTTGCCCATTGCTTGAGTTCGAGTTAACCGAAGGTCAAACCGTTTGATTGAGATTTTGCCAGTTGTTTGGTTCTGGTTAATAAGGAGTCTACTGTAATTGTTTTAGATTATGATAAGTGCTACAAAAATAAACTAGGTAACATGGGAGAGTGCTATTTTAATGGGGTGATCAGGGAAGGCCTCTTTGATGAGGTGCCTCAGGTGTCATCAGCTGCAACCTGAGACAAGAAGTTCAAGTGAACATCTAGGGCAATGATTCCCAACCTCTGGCCACTTGTGTAGCCCTTTTAAACCCATTTCTATAAATTGTACCCCTTATTTTTCAAACAGCTGTTTTAAATAGTGACACTTGTTCAGTGCCCATCTTAATGTAAAATAGTGGAAATGAGTTAAGTTAGGAAAGAAAATTACTACACTAAAAGTATAAACCACAGATTTAATTTTTACAATATTTGTAACAGTTAAATATTGATAATGATGATCAAGTATTTAAACATTAAATAGAAAACTACTTGAATCACAATGAAAGACAACACACTTAGTCAATAATTAAACTGATCAGCCTGGTTACAGATGTATTTATATGTTTGGAGAAGTTCTAGAAACGTTGCAAATGGATTGTTCTGAAACTATGTAATGACTAGTAGAAAAGCAGTTTGGGGTAAGGGTTCATAGCCACGTGTTCACCAATCATCATTCACCAATGTGATCTAATTTTGAAGTGTCTCCATTAACGGTGACTCAAATTTAATATTTATCAATAACTAATGTTTTACATTTTGTTTTTTACTTTACTTTTTTCACCATTACTGATTATTTTTCGCATACCTCAGAACAGCCCAGCCATACCCTGGGGGGTATGGGTACCACTGCTTGGGAACTGATGATCTAGGGGAACAGTGTTCTCAAAGAAGGAACAGCAATTGCAAAGGCCCTGAGCCCAGTACCACCTTAACTATCCCAGAAACATATTGAATATTAATTACTAACATTGATTATCTTAAGGATATATTTGGGAGTTTAAAGATTTATAAGCCAATGTTTCTGTACTAAAGGAGCCCTGTAAAATACATAAGCAAGAAGATCATACGGTGCAGAACAACATTGTAGTTATAGAAGTATGTATAAAGTAAAAGGTGCTAAGGAGGAGGACTGATTAATTCTCTGGGATTCTATTCAGGGAAGGCTTCACAAAGGAAGTAATGTAAAAGCAGGATTTTGAATATCAATAGAAGTTGACAAGGCAGGGAAGAGGTTGGGGGTGGGGAGACAGGGCGCAACATACAGGTTGTTTCTTATTGGTTAATACCACAGTAGAAGTGAGGCTGGAGGACAGAGGCCAGGCCACGGAGGGCCTTACATTCTGTGCATGATGAGAACCAACAAAAGGCTCTAAGGAAGGAATCACAGGACTGGATCTGTTTTACATGGATGACTGTATGTCTGTGGGAGAACAAATTTTGGGCAGTTCTAGAGGCTGTGTAAACGATGAAATGAGCAGAGGTAGAGGGTCTCAGAAAGATTAATGAGAGGTTTTTTAGTGGATGAACCAAATGTTCACTGTCAATAACTGAATATCTGGCTCATAGTAGGCAATCAATATATGTAGAATGAATAAATGAATGAATGGTGGCTAGGTGTGTGGCAGCATATTTGATGAACAGAAGCTATAAGGCCCGAATTCAAATACAAACTCTTCCTTTAATTGAGGACATGTGAGTGCTTAAATCTCTTTTTTGGGGGTGTTGCTTTAATCTTAACAACCCTACGAGGTAGGCATTATTTCTATTTTTCAGATGAGAAAAACCTGAGGCTCAGAGAGGTAACGTATCATGCCTGACATTCTAGAACTAGTCAGAAGCTAGACTCAGGCCGACAGACAACCAGGTGCAAATGCTTGGTAATTACTACTTTCTACTACTTAGCCTAGGTTCAAAGAAAGGAATAAATTATGCAGTCTAAAAACAGAGACTCTAAGAATAAAGTCCGTAATTCTCAACAGGAGGATAATTGGGCGTTACAGAACTTTTCTGCCAACCGATCACTAGATCAGAGCGGTGCGTCACAACTGCCTGAAGCCAAGCTCCCGGCACTTTCCAGGGAGGGGGCGGGGCGTGACTCCGCGTCCGCGGAGAGAGCAGGCGCGTCCGCAGTGCAGCGCGTGAGCGCCACAGCCTGGGTTGCAGGCTGGAGGGCCGCGCCGAGGGAGGCGCACACAGACCCAGACTCCGGCGCAGGAGACCTTTCCGTTGCTACTCGCCTTTAGACGCCGCAGGGAGGTCTGACGTTATTTCCGTCCTTAGGTCGTTAGCACTTCCGGGTTGCGGTCACTTTGAGCTCGTTTAAGGGTGAAATCCTGGCTGCCGAGTGTCTGCCGCTCCCCAACGCTACCTCCGAAGCGGTTCTGCGCGCCTTCCCCCCCTTGCTGACTTCTCTTAGGTCTTCACTTGGGCCTTCTCCTGATATCTGGGGTTTGCTGCGCCATCGCTCGTCGCTGTCGTCTGAGGTGGGTGAGGTGACGCGGAGAACCCCGTTCCTCTCCCCCCACGTACCCACTCACCACCTCAGCGCGGCCTGCCGCTACGGTGTACCTTCCGCCATTTTCCCGCCTGTGAAGGTGGACTGATGGCGCGTTGGTTCTCGGGTTCCCTTGTGTCGGTGACCGAGGGAACAGAAGGGAGTGTTCGGGGCGGGTGTGTGTGTGTGGGGGGGGGGACAGATTCTTAGTGATGGCTCTGTTGAGGGAGTTGTAGGTAGGGGATGGAGTGCGGGAATCGAGGGTGGTAGGACGACGTGGGTTCTGTTAATAATTTTCTTTGGGATTTAAGAGATTAAAAGATATCCAAAGAGGCCGTGTCGGCCTTGACAGTCTCTAGTGTTTCTACGTAGGATGCTATTTGGGAAATAAGAGGTTTTCATTTCTTCCTTTACGACTGTTTTAGGATATAGTTTATGCAGCAGGCTCCATCATCCATGAATTCATCTTACCTTTTCGGTTCCTTTTTCCTAGCTAAGGGATTGGCATGTGGTAGGCCTTCAGTGATGGCTTCATGAATACGTGAATTATGGAAAGGCCCCAGTTGCTATCCTCCTCATGTATGCCATTAATCGTTTCATGTAAATTGTTTTTAAGATAGAAATAATCATGGTCTTATGTGAATATTCTGTAAAATAACACAATAATCTGTTAGTCTCTTAAATCCTGAGGCATGGGTTAAAAAATAATGACTATGTTCTTGAGGTGATGTGCATTTTTTATGTGTCATGTTCTTCTAAGTCTTCATTTGGGGAGGGAGGAAAATTTGGAGGATACAGAATTTGCTGTTGGCTTTACACCACTGGAGGAAGGATATGATGTCTCTATTATTCTTAGTATTGCTTTGTAGGAGAGATTGTATGTTTCTTGATTATTTTATGTTTTAAAAATGAAATGATTTTTGAGATTTTTTTCCCTCTATTTTGGGGAGTTATTCTAATCATTGGGCATATATTTCTGAAAGGATCCAAGCATAGGATAATGTGAAATAAACCACTTTAGGAGGAAAACTATGTTTTGTTTTATTGATATCCTTTTATATTTTAATGATAGAATCAGTTGATAAATACTATATTTATACAGCATCTATTGTTCTTTTTCAGTTAAGGGACCTGAGATGAGTAGTCATTTCCAAATTAGTTAATAAGTCTGTGACTTTTTATTTAGGTAACTTTTTATTATGTCAGGGACTTAACAATGTAGTAGTGTTTAGTAAATGTTGATTGATTTCCATGTAGACTAGTAATTTTACTATATTATATTTTGACTGACTTCCACCTATTTCATGTTTCTAATACTTCATATAAATGTTTTTGATGCAGGAAAGATGAGTGGGAGGGCTGATTTTCGAGAGCGGAATGCAGAAGAAGTTCCAAGACCAATTCCCCGTAACTATCAATTTAGTATTTATAATTAGAAGCACTTTCTGTATAGAGAAATTTTTAGTGTCTTCAGTAACAGTATAGCAGGTGGGCTGGCTTCATGAGTGTGTGACGTGTGCCGTCACATAGGGACCTACAGTTGTTTCAATGATCTACTGCTTCCATCTTGAAATTCTTAATTTGAATGCGGAGGGTTCCAAATTTTTATTTTACACTAGACATAGCACATTATATAGCCACTGCTACTAGCAGGTAGTAGCATCAACTTCTGTGTGAAGTCAAAGTTTGTAAGCCAGTTGTTTCAATGTTTCGTTAATGTATGGAATAATAAATTTAGTAAATTTAGTTGTGTCATGGTGTTTCAATGTTTGCTGATTTTCCTTGGTAAAAAGACATAGGGGCCGATTACATTCCAACAGAGGAAGAAAGAAGAGTCTTCGCAGAATGCAATGATGAAAGCTTCTGGTTCAGATGTAAGTTAAATTTTCTAATGAATGAAATTTGACCTTTAGTACCTGAACTCTTCATTACTTCATATAGAAAAATTGGCACACTTTTGGTGTAGTGTGGTTATTACTAAAAGTTTGATTAAGGAAAGAGAATCATACACATTTTAAATAATTTCTAGAACTTTTCAAGACAAAATATTTTTGTTGGTAATAGTAATGGCATTTACTGGGTGGACATGGATTATATATTAAAAAAACCTAATAAGGTTGGTAACTATTACCCTCACTTTATAGATGAAGGAATTGAGGTTTAGAGATATGAAATGAGTTAACTAGTGTTACACATCATGTTAAGTCATGATGTCTGGACTTGAAGCCAGGTCTGTCTGAAACAGAAGCTCATGATTTTAACTTTTACACTTTTGATTATTACATGATTAAAAACTGATTACTTCCCATTTATCATTCTGAAATTTTATTACACTCTGGCTTTTTATTTCTGACTAGAGACCTTACATATGAAAATTCTTTTTTTTTTTAATTCTATTTTTTTAAATACAGAGACTGTTGAAAGAAATACAAAACATTATCTTACTTTTGAACAGAACAGTGGTATTGCTTCACTTGGTCATTGCGGTCCTTTCAGATAAGGTAATTCTAGCAGGATGGAATTTTTAAAAAGATGGGTGACTTAATTAAAGAGGAGATACATTTTCCTCAGTCAGCCTGATATCTATGCTTTCAACATATAATTATCTTAAGACAGGCTAATTGTCATTCATTAGGAAATTTACAGTAGTTCTCAAAATTCTCAACCTCTGGAATTACTGAAAAGATATATGAATTTATACTTATTTCATGCATCATTTATAGATTTTAGAGTGATACTTTATACAGGTATACTCCTGGTTTTCAAATGAGAAAGTAAAATGACTGATAAGAGTATAGACCTGACTATCTAGATTCAAATCGCAGCTCTATCATATATTGTGAGATTTTAAATGAGTTCCTGATGTCTTTTTGCCTTGGTTTCCTTCTCTGTAAAATGAGGATGATAATTAACCCATTTCATGGGATTGTTATGGGGATTAATTTGAGATAACTTATATAAATGTTAAGCTATCTTTTTTAAATTGCTGTTGGTGCTATTGTGATTAATGAAATAACAATTTCAGTTGAAAACAATTGTGAATTTAGAATACCATTTTGCTATTGTAAGGGGAGAAGAGTTAAAGGAATTTTAGGGGTCCTTGTATTGGATATAATTGGGACCATGGTTTGGTCAGCGGTGCTATTGATTTGCCTAAAACATTATTTAACAGACTCTGAAATAGGAGTCATGTGGTATTAGTGGAAAAGGCCACTGACTTGGGAGTCAGGAGACTTGGGTTTTGATCTAAGCTCTTCCACAAAACTAACCATCTGTATTGCTTTGAACAAATGACTTGTGCTTTCTGGATGTCAATTTACTCTGATTAGGATGAAGATTAGATACTAAATTCTAAAGTCCCTTTCAGTTTTGCCATTCTCTTTTTATGTGGCAAAATACATGAGTTGGAAAGAGACCTTCATTCCAATCCATTATAGCATGAAAAGAAGTTAAAGAGATTTATGAAAAGACATTGGTGAATGGCAAAACCAGACCATTACACTTTGCATTATACTGTCTTGGCCTAAGAAGAAAATGAAATAGGGAAAGCATTATCTATTGGAGAGATGGCCAACTAACTCATCGTATTTCATCCTTATAGGATTCTTCATGTTGCAATCCTTGAACCAAGCTGAAGGAGAAAAATGATTACAGATTATACTGATGCTGTTAATTAAATTGGACTTGTCCTTTGAAACACCTTAAATGATAATACATGAAGGCACTCTAACCAACCAACATTAAAGAAACCATTTTTTTCCACCCTAGGTAAAATTTGTTAGAAGTAGTACAGTGAAGATTCAAACTTCAAGGTTTCTGCAGATCGTGTCTGATGGCAAAGCTAATGCCCTATTCCAAAGTTACGGACTTTAATCATGAAATCTAATAATTCAAGTGTCTTCATTACCTTCATTCTTAAATTGCCCCTGTATAGTCTAGACCAGGGTTGAGCAGACTACAGCCTAAAGGCTAAATCTGGCTTTTACAATTTTAAATGGTTGAAACAAATCAAAAGAATATTTTGTTACATTACTGGTAAACAGTTCCTACACTGATTGATATAAAACTTGATCTGAATGATATAGTAAATGGCTCACTGTGCCTAAATTGCCTAAATTCATAATTTTGCACATATAAACTAAGTTTTATTGGAATGAAGCTATGGTCCTTCATTTATATATTGTCTCAGTGCTTTTGCTTTAAAATGGCATTTGAGTAATTAGAACACAGACTGTGTGACCCATGAAAACCTGAAATATTTACCATCTTGCTCTTTACAGAATGTTTTCCAACCTTTGGTATGGAGCTGCACTATTTGGTGTGACAGCCTCATGAGCTATTTAAATTTGAAACAATTTACAGTGGAAAGGATACCAAGCAAAAAGAACAAAGGGAAAAGGAGCACGGCATAAAGTTCAGAGGAGATCAGGCAAAAGCTTCCAAGAGTCCTCTGCCAGTGGAGTCACACACAGGATAGGTTCAATGTCTCCAGCTGCTTGTTAGTTGTAATAAGCCTGTGAAGTGTTATCTAGGAGGGGATCTCATTAGAGACTGAACACCTGGTATTTTTATTGGGAGCTGGTTATGGAGGTACCCTCAGGCTAGCAGGTATCAAAATTTCAGACTCAGTAAGAAAGCAGGTATTTAGCATAAACTCTTTGTGTAAGTAGCTGCTTTTATTTTTAGGCACTGTGAGACACTTATTCAGGTGAAATTTTATTCAGTAGACTTTCTGTCAACCAGACCTCAAGCATCTGGTTGGTTGCTTGAGAATGCTGGTTGTTTGAGTTCCAATTAATGGAGAGTCTAATTAATTTATCCAGAATCCACCAATTTGCATGGGTTCCAGTTAACTAAGAGTCTACTGTATCATTTTAGGGAACTGTTTACCACTCAGGTTCCCAAATACCAGCCAAGAACTTTTGCAAGCAGGTCTTCTTGAATTGCATTGTTTAATATTTTGTAATGTTTTCTGCATAAAATGCTGCTTCTTGTGTTTCCATGACTATATACAGTACAGGTTTTTTAAATGAGAAAAAGAAAAAATACTTTTTTAAAGATCTTAATTGTGCAACAGACATACTTCCTCAGTGGTTTTATATTAATAAGTTTTAATGTACTAATGAACTCAGACAAAAATTTTTTCTTTTAGTTGTTGACCAGTTTCTTTTTCTCCTGTAGCTGTGCCTTTGGCTGCAACAAGTATGTTGATTACTCAAGGATTAATTAGTAAAGGTAAATATTTAAAATTTGAATTTATTTAGCATTTTGAATATCATGTTTTTATGTTATTCTGATTTTTTTAGATGAAGTAAATATAATGTATCTTATTACAGTAGCGCATCATGTTAACCATTATCATTGATAAATTTCTGCAACATCAAAAGACTTATGTCTCCATGTACCCACTGACACAAATATCTGGATTTGAGAATTTGATGTCTTGTTTTGTAGCAACGCCAACAATCTATAAGAACAAGATAGTAACTAAAAAAGCCTATGGGTGGTTTTACAGGGTGATAGACAAACCTGGTCTAGGTAGGTCATCTACTTCACTATTACCTAGCAGCTTGTTTGAAATGTAAATTCATAGACCCATCCCAGACTTACTGAATCAGAATCTCTGAGTTAGAGCCCAGGAATTTAACAAACTCATGGCAATTCTTGTTTTGTTTTGTTTTGTTTTGTTTTTTGAGTAGTTCCCTGGCTGAGAATCGAACCCAGGCTGCAGTGTTGAGAATGCCAAAGCCTAGACACTACACCATCAGGGAACCCCCTCCTGGCGATTCTTAATGCACTGGTTTAAAGATGAATAGCTCCTTGCATCTTAAAATTAAATGCACATTACATTTATTTTGTGAACTATCCCCTTGGAATGAGTTGAGGAAAGGGTGGTGACCTTCATGGCCTCTACATATCCTAAAGACCTGTTCTTTTAATTAGCTAGCTATGGGAAATTTCAGCCTTTTCACATTAGGATATATAGTAATTAGACAGTAGTATTGACACAATAGTTGAGAAAAGTAGTTTTGGAGGAGAATGGGAGGATTTAGGGGGTTAAAATTTTGGTTATTTAAGGTAGTCCCAAAGAACCTCATTATAATGTGCTAACATGACAGGAATCCCAAAAATGGAAACAAAATACATGTTCACTTGTGCTTTAGAAATGATATTTGATGTACTAGGATTATTTCTATAGTATGAGACATAAAACATTTTCATCACATTACTTTCCAGGAAACACTATAATACAGGGAAGTTATGAATGGAGAAACTAGTGTCTGTTACTGTACTGCCGGTTTTATTTATCTTAAACCAGTCATTTAATAATGTAGCTAAGCCTGAGGGGATTATACAAGAGAAATTTAAGAGCTGCGAGTTATATGAAGAAACAGTGAACACAGTGTTGAAGCAAATAAAGAATATAATTAAATATTTAATAAGCTACTAAGTTGTGTAGTAGAGATTTCAAGAGCTGTATGTCGTCAAAGAGGAAGTATTTCTGCAGGACTTCGATAATCAAGAAAAAATTCCTTTTTTTTTTTTTTTTCTTTTTGGTATGTGGGTAGCTCCCTGGCTGGGAATCGAACCCAGGCCGCAGCGCTGACAGTGCCAGCGCCGAAGCCTTAAGCCACTACACCATCAGGGAACTCCAAGAAAAAATTCCTTGAAAGAAATGGATTTTGAAGATAGGCAGAGTTTAATTAGAAGAGAAGGAAAAGGAAGGAGGAACCTGGTTGTCAAAATAATAAGCATAACTTTTGATAAAGATAATCAGAAGACTGACATGGTTAGAGTGGCAAAATCATGCAGGCAAGAATGAAAACTCCAGTGACTAGCTAAGATAGAACCAGGAGAAATGGTCATTTTGATTAGGTTACAGAGAAGGTAAACTTGGAGCTTTTGGGCTTAGGTAGAGTAGGAGACTTTAGAGCAGGCATGTTTAACCTATGACCCAGGATGGCTTTGAATGTGGCCCAACACAAATTCGTAAAAACACTGAGATTTTTTTTTTTTTTTTTGGCAACTTTTTTTTTTTTGCTCATGAGCTATTGTTAGTGTTAGTGTATTTTATGTGTGGCCCAGGGAAGCCAGAAGGTAGGACACCCGTGCTTTAGAGGGCCTGAAGGTAAATCAGAAGCAGTTACAATGCGAGAGTGAGATTGCAGGTATTCATTTAGACAGATCCTGTATCTCCTAACAGTAACCACTACTGGTCTCTCTCTCTCTGCCTGCCCCCCAAGCCCCCCACCTCACCCCACCCCTGCCAGCTCTGGGAATGCCTTGTTCCTATATATAATTAATTATACATATAACTGAACCAGATAGAAATGAAAATCAGGTAGGAATTCCCTTTTTCTAGTTACAGATACTTCCTGATAGAACTGTTAGCATAAGGTGAAGCCTACTGAAAATATTAGGAACTATTACTGACAGAAGCAGATTATTTTTACAGTCACAATCCTACTGAATTCTTAGACACTGATGATTATTTGACTTGTCATCAATGGCAATCTATGCCTATATGATTTCATTTATAAAAGTCATACCATAAGCAACAACATTGTTCCAACATCTTCCTCTGTAATTGTCCATGACTGAACCTGCATCCTTACAGTGGAATTTCATGTTTTATTTAGAAAGAATAAATAGTTGGAGATGATTTAACCTAATTTGTAGAATAACATTATTTTCTCTTGAGCATGTCATATGTCATCTTTTAAATTTTGTCAGAGTTGCTTGTTGTTGTTGGGGTTTTGGTACTTCCAAATAAAAAATCCAAAAAATAGCATTGGATGATCTCCCAGAATTAAGATATTTTATTATTATTGACATTGTATTGGGGTCTTACATTTTTTGGGTGGAATATTCTAATAAAAAAGTCTGTCTCAAAAAAATTGGGAGAGACTGCAGAAAAAGGAATCAGAATAAACCAAAACATTTTGCATTTAATCAAAATACCTAAAATTTTGTATATGCTTTTATCCATAGCATATCACATTCAACATAGTCTAGTAGCTCCCTCTCTACTTGTTCTTTTCTTTCAAAACATTGAAACATGCTCAGATCTGTTCTAACTTGAGAATGCAAAACAGAAAAATCTTCCCTTCTCTTCCTTTCCAACTGCTTCCAGCGTCTTGTATTTGAAGCCAAACTTCAAGAATGAGCACTTTGTTTTGTACTTTTTTTTAACCCATTGCAGTTTGTGTCATAGATTATGGATATATTCTAACATTTACCAAAACTTTTTTTTTCAAAGTTTATCAACACAACCTCCTATTGCTTAAATTCAATGGACAGTTTTTGTTCTTGATTGTTACGCAACTTTAACCAGTCCTTCTTGAAACATTTGCTTCCCTTGACTTCTATGATGGCACATACTTCTAATTTTTCTCCTATCACAAGCAACTCTTCCCCCCCCCCCCACCCCGCTTTGTTTTTTTTTGCATTTTTTTGAGTGTCTGATATGTACTATAGAGTTTTTGGAAATAGCACTAGAAGACATAAATTCACGATCTCTTGGTGCTTGCATTCTAATGTAGGTTTTATTCCTCCACCCATGTTTTTCAGAGTTCTGCTTTTATTTCTCTCAGTAAGTTTTGTACTTTTCAAGATCTTTGATATTTTTCATTGGACTATTCCTGAGTCTTTGACTTTTATTGGTGCTTTAATAAATTGTATCATTAAAAAAAATTTTTTTGTTTGTTCCTGGTGTAAATAAATAATTTTTTTAGTATGTTGACCGTGTGTGTGTGTGTGTGTGTGTGTGTGTGTATAATAATTCACCTATTCTAATAGATTATGGAGTCTTTTTGATTTTCTTTATATTTCTGTTAATGTTGAATTTATTTGGTTCTCTCTTTAAGTAGCTTAGACTTCTCTAGGGTTATGGAAAGAGCGAATGGTGTTAGGTAGTGTTTAAAGATACTATATTGATTTTTCCTTATATCTTTGTGGGTTGCACAAAGCTGCTAAGAAATAGATATATTTTACTTTATATTGTGTAGCTAAACTTAGTACTTTCATCTCACATTAGAAGAGACCGTGTGGTAACTAGAAGAAATAGTTCCTTTACATTTTTTCCCATAATTTCTTTGTCTTAGCATGAACTTATTTTATCTTAATAAAAGATACAACATTAATTATGTGAATATTTCTTCCTCTAACCCCGTTACTCAGAAATATTTACTGTTTTCAGGAATCCTTTCAAGTCATCCCAAATATGGTTCTATTCCTAAACTCATATGTAAGTATGAATACTAGTTTTTTTTTAGCTTTTAAGTAAAATAATGTTTTTACCAAATATTTATACTCATAACAGTTATTTGGTTGTTTTGACAAATCTGTTTAAGCTTTTCATTAAATGGACTGGTAGAGCTTTTTATTCACATTTTAAAAATCATGAGTTACTTCAAAGGCATTTTTTTATTTTTATAATAGGATATTAATTTTAAATTGTTTTGTAAAGACATAGTATTTGAAAATAAACCTCTGGGTCTGTCTATGAGGAAAGAAAGTTGTTCAGAGGTTTTGATTGCTGAAAACCTTGTATTTAAAAATTAAGCCTAATTTAAAACAAATGTTTTAAATTTACATTAAAATGTAAATAAGCATAACTTATTACATTTATAAGAATACTTATTTGCATTCTATAATATGGTTAATACAAAAGAAGCTAAATTGCTGTAAAAAATACCTGAGGTTTTTTTTTTTTTCCCTTGGGGCGGGGGGAAATGCCCTAAATCCCTGTGACAAGACTAGAGCTCTGCAGTTTTGATTTCTTACTCCATTACACTGTTATATATCTTTCCTGTCTATATTAATAAAGTAATTAGTAAAGTAGAACGTGTTTATCTATAGCAACTTTATTTTGGGTTATTTTATTTTCTGAAAGTGAATCGTATCCACAGAATCTGTGAATTCTGAATCTGATTTAATGTGATACTTTTACCATTGTTTCAGGAAATTTTAGTCTTTCCACACCAAAGACATATTTAGAATCACATTTTAAAAAAATATTCTTTTAGAAAGATTCTTGTCTTAAAAAGGCATACACATTAAGTCACACTCTCTGTTTTTACAAAAAAGTTGCTTGTATCATGGGATACTTTGCTGGAAAGCTTTCATATGTGAAAACTTGCCAAGAGAAATTCAAGAATCTTGAGAATTCCCCACTTGGAGAAGCTTTACGATCAGGACAGGCACGACGATCTTCACCACCTGGGTAGGTCAGACTCTAATCTTTATTAAAAGTTTTTTATTTTTGCTAAAAAATTATAACTGTATATTGCTGTAATTCAGTGCATGAAACATTGCCTAACTGGACCATTGGAAACTTGACACTTTGTTGCAAGCTAAAGCTAATTTTGTTTTTAAAAGTAGAGTGTGCAGAGAGTCTGGGAGAGGAAGGAGCCTGTGGGAGAACGAGGGAGGGGGAGACAATCAAGTACATGGTGATGGAAAAAAACTTACTCTAGATGGTGAACACATAATTCAACACAAAGACAATGAATGCACTGTAGAATTGTACACCTGGAACCTATATAATTTTTGTTAATCAATGTCATCCTAGTAAGTTTTAACAACAACAACCAAAAAGTAGAGTGAGATTTGGCTACCTTTGTTTTAAATACAGAATTGCATTCTATTGGGAGTGCATATCCCAGAATAGAGGATTTTAATTGGGCAAATACCTTTGGTTACCAATATTTTGGACTTTTCTTTTGAATGCTCAAGTTTTTATCAATCCCAGCTCAACAAATTTCAACATTTTTAATCCTTCTATTTAAAATAGTAGAGAAATTCTGTAAGTATGGATAAATGAATCTGCCTGGCTACTTAAATAGATAAATAATAAGGCAATTAAGTAGATTTGATAGGTAAATTGTCATATAATAAATGGTAAGCAGTGTAAACCCCATGAAAGCTAAACTTATATCTGCTTTAGCACAGTAGAGTTTATAGGGACTGCTGGGGGGGGGGGGGGGCAGAAGGAAATAGACTTCATTTTACTCCTTTGAATAATTATGTTAAAATTATATGATTTCCTTAAGCCAGACAGAAGAAACAAGGAACTGTATGACTTCACCCATATGTGAATATAAAACTGAAAGCAAAGAAAAAAAGAAATGAACAAACAAATAACCCATGGACACAATCAATAGTTTAATGTTTATTTGGGGATGGATGGGTTAGGGAGGGGAGAAAGGGGAGGGGGTGGGAGAGGAGCGGGGGAGCTAAATATAAGGTGATGGAAAGAAGTCACATTAGGTGGTGAACTTATTATACATCAAGTTGACAATGCACTGTAGAATTGTATGCCTGAAACCTATGTAATCCTTGCTAACAGATGTCACCCCAATACGTCTAACAATAAAAATGAATTAAAAAAAATTATATGATTTCTTTAGAAAATAACTAGTTTTCATATCTTAGCACACTTCTTTAAATAAGGTACAGGCAATAACTCATGTTTCTTATACAATATGTTTTTCTTTTATAGGCACTATTCTCAAAAGTCAAAATATGACTCAAATGTGAGTGATCGTTCATCTTTTGTGACATCCCCAGCAGCAGACAACATGGAAAAAGATATGTTACCTCATTATGAGCCAATTCCATTCAGTGCTGCTATGAATGAATCTACTCCCACTGGTATTACTGATCATATTGCCCAAGGTAGAAACTTCTCTTGAAATGAATTTCAGCATATTATGGTCCAACGTATGTATAAACTTTATTTGGTGATCTTTTCTGCTGGATATCACCTGTATGTCCCATCATCAGCCTAAACTCAGCATGTTTGTTCATTTGTTTCTTCATTCATTCAATGTTTTTTGAGATCCTGTATGTGTCAAATACTCTGCTGGTGTGGAAGAAGTGAAGATGAATTAGAGCAGGTTCTTGTCTCTGAGAAACTCTGAGTATCTTAGAAGGTACAGAAATATAAGGATAAATTATTAGTATGCCCCATTAATTGGAAATACTAACCAAGTTTAGTGGAATAGCAAAGAAGTGATAAGTTGTGTCTCAGGGATACTTAAGGTTACATTTGTTAGGCTTATCTTAAAGGCTTTCAGCTTCTTCGTAATGTGAGAAAAATAATAATTACCTGCCTTACAGAACTGTTGTCAAGTGAGAAAATCCATGTGAAAGTGCTTTGTGAAGTTTGTGTAAGTGCTAGCTTTGAAGATCACATAATGTAAGTGAACAATATCAATTTCAGATTAAAGCCTGGATTTGAATCATGATTGACATTTACTAGCTTTGTGACTTTCAGCAAGTAACTAATTTGTAATCCTTTCAATTTCTTGATCTCTGAAATGGAGATGATAATACTTCTTTTAAAGAACTTTTGGAGTGAGATGAAATAATCAGAAATAACACCTGACAAGTAATAGGCTCTCAACAGTCTAGTTTGCAATGAAAAGTGAGAAATTAGAAAGTATAGATCTGCAATTCCTTATCTAAAATCCAGGAAGGTTTGAAAACCAAAGTTTTTAAAAATAATTGAACAAGTGATAATTTCAAACCCTGACCTCAATTTGACATGTTTGTTTATAATCTTTATTTATCTTAATATGATTTTTCCTAAGTTTTGTTGTAGAAATAGTAATGTGTTCACTTACTCAAATTGTTGCTCCGAACTTCTGAATGGATGAATATTAAATAATGTAAGGGCTATATATTTTTCTAATCTCTGAGGAAGTCTGAATTTTGAAGCATTTCTGATTCCAAGTGTTTGGATAAGGGATTGTGGACCTCTATAGATTATTCTTCGAAAATGCTTGTTTTGAACCAAATACAATAAACCAGAAACTAGGGGAACAAACAAGGTTAAAAGGAACATTTGGATTTTTCACTTAAGATGGGAGAGATTTGAATCTATATACTGTATGTATGTCAAAGAGAAGAAGAGCATACTGTGGAAAGGGAGGTGATTATAGATTGAGAAAGGTCGCAGAGGATACAGAAGGGGTTCTAGGTAGGTCAGGATATAAAGTAGCCACTGGCTATATATGACAGTTTAAAGTTAAATCAAATTGAAAACTCAATTCCTTGGTTGCTTTGCTCGGTAGCCACATGTGCTACTGGCTACTACATAGGTCTGTATAGTTATAGAACATTCTCACCATTACAGAAAATTGTATTGGACAGCACTGCAAAAGTGAGGGGGGTGAGTATTAATTTTGCAGAAAAAGGAGAAAACAGAAGTTAGAATAATTTAGATTCTTAAGTGCATGAAAGTTGTTCAGAGTTTGTTAATCCTCAACTGCTTTTTTTTTTCTGAATGGTTAAAAATAAAGACATCCAAATATAGTTGACTCTTCAACAACAAAGGTTTGAACTGCGCCAGTCCACTTACACAAATCCTCTTATATAATAAGTGGACTGGCAAATTTAAACCCTTGTTATTCAAGAAAGGGAAGGATGTGGGCAGATTAGAGAGTGGTTAAAGTCAGCATTTTATCTCCAAAGACAGCTGTCCTTGTCTCTCTTTGTATATATCCATTCTTGGGTTCTAGCCATGCACCAGCTCTTCCCTTGTAGTGACTTGTGTCTTTCCTTGCATTTGTATTAGCAAATCCCATTCCATATTGTCTAATTTCTTTTCCAAATAAAAGCTTAACAAAAAGCCTTTTGGTATCTGCCCAGACTATAGCAAGACCCGTATTTTAGTGTATTTTATGTCCTCCACAGCAATCATCCATCCATCTGCTGCTCTGCTTTCTCACCCCCTTCTCTAAGTCAAGATTTTCACTCTTTGACTGTTCTCATGGGCCACCAGTGGCTTCCTTTGCTTTGCCCCAGCTGCTGTCCGCTGGTACCAAGAGGACACCCTTGCCTTTTGTTTAAGCAGAACTGCTTGCCCTCTGTAGTGCTGCTTTCTCTTACCAAGAAGTTAAAGCAGAAAGTATTCCTTCATAGTTGTTAGGAGACTTACTATAGTTTATTACAGTTAGATTCAAATCAGTGCTGTTTTATATTGTCTTATTCCTTCCAGCTCTGTACAACCTTCCCAAAGTAGTAAATTATGCTCCCTACACATTGCAGGATATTTTAATTTGGCTTACATAAATGTAAAAACTTCTCCCTAATCTTCTGTATAATTTGTGTTTTCATTTGTCATAGAATTTCCCAACAATGAAAAAGTATTAGACCTGGAAGGAACTTTAGAGATAGATTAGTTAAACTTCCATGTTTCACAATTGAAAAAAACCAAGATTTTAAAGAAGCTTAGTGATTTGCCCAAGGACATTCACTAATTGTCAGCAAAGTAGGAATGAGAACATAGGGTTTCTGACTATTAATCTAATAATATACAATATCTCCTTCAGAATTTTGAAAATACCATTTATGGTAAAGGGAAATTAGTCTAATAATTACTCATTACTAGTGAAATACAAAGTGCTTTTTAAACCCAATAAATGGTTATATTTTTCTTTGCATATTTTTGTTAGCAAGAAAAAATTTACTTTTTAACAATAGTATACTAGAACTAATAGGGAGAAATGTAAATACTTTGTGTCAGAGCAACATACTTTGTATTAAAACATAAGATTATAGTTGAAAGTATTTAATGTATAAGTTACATTGTTTTAAAAATTCTGATTATTCACTGGGACCTTACCATTGAATTCCAAAATAGTACTAATTAACAAAAATTGGTTTTTAAAAAATTATTTAATTAGTATAATTCATATTATGGTTGTATTAATTTAATTAATATGCCCATTTTGTATGTCTCATAATAAAACTCTTTGAAAAATAATTACTTTTGGTATATAAGATTGGAAGTTAAGTAGTTCATTGAATTATGTTAGCCTTAGTTAATTTCTTTAAAAATGTTTATATGGCCTTTTTCTGGATATACGTTTTACAAAGTGTGTTCAATATCGGGCTCTGTTAGCTAATATTAAGAGTAACCACTTACGTTTACATCAGTATTTGACTCTTTGATTATATGTACTCATACTTTGACTCTCTTTGACAGAGATAAATAAATACCGGTTCTCTGAGCAAAATGATAGTTGCCACTTTCTTTTGCCTCAGTATTGCATTCAGTAGACCTAAGTTAAAATGATGCATGCTGTGATTAAAGGCTATGTTTTATACTTTTTAGTAGCTATTTTTGAGTATTTTTGTTTAAATGTAAAGATGGTAAATTTTTTTTTAAATAGCTGGTGTTTGCATATAGACTTTGGTTACAGGAACATTTATTTATCTGGAAATATTACTAAATAAAATCTATACTATATCAAGTTTTGTTCAGTTGTCACTAGTATATTTCTCTATATAAACATTATAAATAACTTTACAGTTTAAAACACTAACATGTTAATGAGTCTAAATTGTGCTGGTATATATTATGAAATCTATTGTTCTGTCCGTGGTTTTTAATTTTTTAATGTTAATTTAAAATTTTAGAAATCTTAAAATGTACGAGGAAGTTGATTTTAGTTTTTAATTACCTTGGGGAAAATATAGTACTTTTAGAATGATGGTAATAATTTAATCCTTTATTTCTATTTATTCTGTTTTTTTATTGTAGGTAAGGAACATTTGTAAAATTTAGTTGCTTTGGATTTATTCAAATCCTTTTATCACCATGTATTAACTGTCTGTTGTTTTAGGACCTGATTCCAACCTTGAAGAAAGTCCTAAAAGAAAAAGTATTACATATGAGGAATTAAGGAATAAGAACAGAGAGTCATATGAAGTAACTTTAGCACATAAGACTGATCCCTCAGTCAGGCCTATGCAGGAAAGAATGCCCAAAAAAGAAGGTATGATAGTTTAGTCTAATCACTTTACTCTTTAGAATTGGAAACTGCAGCATTGATTAAAAACATTAATTATACTAACATGATTTAATTCCACAAGCAATTAACCAAAATAACTTTAAAAAAATAGCTATTTCACAGTTATCAGTTCTTTTTAAAGTGTTCTAAAGGCCATGTTGTGTTAGAAAATAATGAACTCTAAATAGTAGTGTGACTTAAAGATAATAAGATTAGTTTTGTTATACAGTGTAAAAATTACACGTCCAATTTGACTGTTTTCCTCATAAGAAGTCACCTTAGAAACTGATAATCATTTTTTTAATGATTCATTTATTTCATAAAACCAGATCAGGTGACCTAAGGTTGATAATTGGGCTGTAATGTCACTTTTGGCAGGACCACAGATCATGATACAGTAAAGAAACTGATTTTCTTTTATGTTTGTGAAATTGAAGTGAGTTATATGCCTTGCAAACTAGTTTTAGGACATTTCCAAAAGAGGAGTTTGACTTTTCTTTAATAGTGCTTTTGCTCTATAATTAATTATAAATTTTTAAATTGCAGGTTTTATAAGTCATTTTGGGACAGCTATACGTTACCCTAAGTAAAATTTGTGGCACAGAAGTTTACCTCTAATAGAAGAGGGTGTTTTGAATAGGGGTTTGTAGCTATTAATATTTTAATACAGGATTTTAGAGGATGTGCCATTGTTTAAGGTTTTCTATTACTTTAAAAATTGAAGGAATTAGGTCCTTGTTATCTCCTTGAGAGTCATATCTCACAAAGAATCTAAAAATACACAACATCTCTTAGTATTAGTAAAATTCTTTTAGAGCCAATTTTATTTCTAATTGTTAGCAGTTGCTTTATGTAGAATTCTGTTTTCATACTCATGGACAATGTCATATTATTTTTGTAAAAATATCTAGTTTTAAGATAGATTTGTAATCAATATTACTATGTTAATGTTTGTCATTAAAAAAAATTAGTGTCAACCTTATGCATTCAGTGGCCATTACACTATAATGTGTAGACAGTTGCTGGTACTTTGTTCTGCAAATTAATTTGAGGATTTAGACTGTAAGCTCCATGAGGGCAGACAGTAGTATTTTTCTCATTTTTGTAATCTTTTATATATCTGCACTGCATAAATCAGAAATGGGATGTTTCATTGAGCCTTCTGTAGTAGCAAAGGTTAAGAAAAGCAAATGTGGTAGACTTTTGGCATTTGCTAGCTTTTGACATTTGTTGTTTTAACTGTAAGCATTCTTTAAGTTCTGTTATATGACACAGTAACATGAAATAATTTCTTTATAAAAAGAAAGCTGATTTTTTTCTTTATATAAAGAAAAAAAGCAGTTATAAAATAATTTCAATGATTTTCTACAATGTTCTATTCTAGAATCCAGACAGAAAATTTGACATTAGTACAGTGTAGATTCACTGGGTCAGGAAGTATTACTTAAAAGTTGTCAGCTTTAGTTTGTGTGAATGATATTTACCTAATTAGAAATTAAGACTGAGAAATTTTAAACACCTAATCACATTTTTAGTTAGCTGTCAGGGCAATGATGTCACCACACATGTAACTTTTAGAAAACTCTACCTTGTACTAATGAGGGAATGAAAGCAAAGAGAAAAGCAAAACATGAAGGGAAAGGGTACACACACACACACAAAATATCTTAGTATAAAAGTGAAATAGTTTTGACTTTACAGACTTCCTGAAAGAATCTTGGGAAGGGGTCCTAGTCTTTTCTTTGTTAACTGCTTCTTTATATCGATATGAATACTTGGATCTTCTGAAGGGTTGTAAGTCACAGATGAAGGCTATGTAAAAGAGAGGCTAAAAGGGGAAAGAAGACGGGACCATGTTTCAAAATATAATCTTATGTAAAATGCAGGAATATTGGAAACTAATTTCTCTTTGTACTAGTATTATGACTCATGGGAGAGAAGACTGAGTTAACCATAACCTGAAGACCTGACCATTTCTATTACTATATTTCTTGTGAAAAACAAAATCAGCTTTTTATCATTGTTTTTTAATAAATTTTTTTGGATGTGCTGTAATTCAGACTTAGGTAATATGGTAAAAGTTGTAAAGGCATCCAGCCTTGGGACCTAACAGATCTGTGTTCAAATTTTAGTTCTGCTTGTCTTATTAGGCTTGTACCTTGGGCAAGTTACTAATCTGTTTTCTCACCCTTAAAATTGGGGTTGTGTTTATAAGGTTGTTAAGAGCATCTAATATTTATATTCAGTTCTTGATACAGTGCATTAGTATTTATGTCCAACCTCCAGTTAATTAAAGTCTAGCCAGCCCTTTTTAAATTGACTCTCCTGTGCATATATTCAAATGAGAAAGAAATGTAACTTATCATCATAATAGCAAACTTAAAATGGTGCCTTTTACTTATTATTTGGAATCATCAATTATTTGTGCTTTTTCCTAGTCAAAGTAAACAAATATGGAGATACTTGGGATGAGTGAAAAATTGCATCATTGGACCTACAGAAGGAGTTTCAATATCCAGCTTCATCTAGGTGGTCATGAATATGTGCATGTTTTGAACTCAGTAGCTGTCTTCATAAACATTTAAAACTAGAACCTGGGTTTTCATGGTCTGGCTTATTAAAATAATGTTTAAAAAACACAAATTTTAAGTTAATATCATGTAACTTTATTCACCTTGGGGAACTACATGAACGATGGTATTACACCATGATTGTATATAAGTTATAGGACAAGGATGCTCTTAAAAACTATCGAGAGATTATAATGCTGTAGAATCAGCATATATGAAAATAAATGATAACCCGCATGTTGAATTGGGGTGGGTGGGGGGAACAAGGATAATTTTAGGTGTTAAACTTTACATCAAAAAATTATATAAAAGCCTTTCTCCAGTATGTACTGTATTCTCTTAATGGTAAATAAAAAGTAAAGGAACATGCATCTTCCTTTCATATTTTTATTGTTTGCAGTCTGTTTTTTTTTAAGTACAATTATTGAGTTATAGGGATAGGAAATAAAGTCATCTCTCTGAATATTTAATAATATAATAAATATGACTTGTAGATTAATCAGTATTCAGTAAATGGCTTAATGCCTTAAAAAAGCTTTGGTCATGTTCAAAAACTGCAGATTTCAGGGGAATAAAAATTTGATATAAGTACTTTCTTCATTATTGACCTAATGTTTGTTCCTGGTTCAGGTGAATGAAAAATAAAATTGTGATCTCATTCAAATTCTACTTATGCATACTACATAATCTACCAGAAATTTGTGTTTCAGTTAGCTATTGCTGCAATTCATCCAAAACTTGGTTGTTTAAAACAAGAGTCATTATCTCAGTTTTTTTCCGGGGGAAGGTCAAGAATTAAGGATTCAGCTGAGTGATTTGGCTCTTGGTCTCTTAGGTTTGCTGGATGAAGCTGAAACAGGGATATAGGGCAGCTGGAGACTGGCCAGAGCATCATCCCTCTCCATTTAGTTTCAGGGCCTTGCCGTGTTGTCTCCAAGCGTTAGTGTGTACTCCTCACAACAGACAGTTTACACGACCACGTGGGGCTCTAGCATGAGTTCCAGCAAGCATGTTAAAAGCCACATTGGAAGAAGGCCACTAGTTAGTACTTGCAAGATGGCAACCTGAGAGGGGGTCCCTGAGACTTCTGGAAAATACAGTTGGAACAATCGGGATCCAATCAGAAATCCCTGAGTAGCAGTCTCAGCTGAGAGATCCACACATCACAAGACAACATCTGAAGGTCAGAAAAGGGGGCAAATGGGAGAGAAGGGAGGGAGCAGAGCAGAAATGGCTGCGGATAGTGACCTGACTAGAACTGAAGGAACTAGGAGGGAGCCAGGAGACACTGGTCAAGGACTAACACTATCCTGGGTGGGTGGGGAGCCAAGTAGTGATGGGAATGGGGGCAAGAGCAGCTGGATCCCTGTGAGATGGTGGTCAACCTGGGCCAAGCAGCAGCAAGTTTGGGCCCTAGCTGTAGCTCCATATCCTGGGTAGGACAGAGGTGGAACACAGTATCTGAACTGCTCTAGGCAAGAATAGGTCCCCCAGCTGCAGTGTCCTGCCTGCATTCACAGGTCGGCTCTGGGTGAGTTTGAGATTGAGCCAGCTGCTGTGGAAATGAAACACGGTCCTGGCTGAAAGTGGGCCCAGAAGAAAAGAAGGCTGAGCTGCAAGAATTCAGCTCCCTACCAATGGGATTAAAACCTGCTCCTGACTTGCCCTATACAGGCCACCCTCTCCTCCTCGGCCTCCATGACAGACTAGTTTTGCCATGGAGTCAGCAACCAGGGGAGCCACCACAGGAAAAAAAAGCAACCACACTGCTCACAAACAAAGAGAAACCTGAGACTCTGAGCCTGGCTGCTTCTCCAAAGCTCCTCCCCACCCATGTCCTAGCATCTCTCTACACACAGCTGGAATCGAGAAAAATACTGTAAGACACTACAGTGATACCAACCGGGAAGAGAAAGACCTCTCTATGCCATGGGGAAAGCCCTTGGGCCCAGAAAAAATATATATATCAAATACAATGAGTACCTTAGAATTCAAAGCCACTCAGAAAGAAAATGAAAAATTTCCAGAAAAGGATTTTATAGGTAGGTAAATATATGATCTAAGTGACACAATACAAGGCTGCAGTTCTGAAAACTTTCAGACAACTGAAACTATATTGGCAGAGCGCCCTGACTCAGTTGAATGATCTCAGAAAAGAAATCCTTGAACAAAAGGAGCATTTTAAAGAATAAAAAAGAATCAAATGGAAATTCAAAAGATAATGCAATAAAAGAACAGAGAAATGAACTATCTACCATAGGAAACAGGGCCAACCAGATGGAGGAAAAAATTAGTGATATCAGTGATCAAAATATGGAAACACAGAAGGTACAGACTTCAGAGTCAAAACGACATCTGTACAAAAACTGTATGACTCAATTAGAAAAAAAACTATTAGAATAATAGGATTAGAAGAAGGTGCAGAAAAAAACTATGTACAGAGAGCATACTCAAATAGAACTTTCCAAAACTATGGAAAGATCTAGAACCCAAATTCAAGAAGAAAATAGATTCCTTAGCTACCTGGACCCCAGCAGATCTTCCCCAAGGCACATTATACTGAAGATGCCAAAAATCAAATACAAAGAGACATTTCTCAGGGAAAAACAAAGCAAACTAAAACTTTAAAGGAAAGCCCATCAGGTTATCATCAGACTTCTCAGCAGAAACTCTACAAGCCAGGAAGGAGTGGAACAAATATTCAAAATATTGAAAGACAGAAACTTTCAGCCAAGAATAAATTATCCAGCAATATTATCCTTTAGATATGAAGGGGGAATTAAGACCTACAGAAGCTGAGGAAATTCTCCAGCATGAGACTGGCATTTCATGAAATACTGAAGGAGCTTCTTTGACCTGAAACAAAAAATCAAAATAACTAGGAAAGAGTTGGGACAACAAAAAGGAAATTTTTAAAAAAGGGGTGCGGGGAAGTAATGGCCATAGGAAATCCTCATATATCAATCAACATCCTAAATGTAAATGGACTGAACTCATCAATAAAAAGGCACAGAGTAGCAGACTGGATTAAAAAATAAAACCCAGGGAGTTCCCTGATGGTGTAGTGGCTTAAGGCTTTGGCACTGGTGCTGTCAGTGCTGCGGCCTGGGTTTGATTCCCAGCCAGGGAGCTACCCACATACCAAAAAGAAAAAAACAAAAAACAAAAAACAAACAAAAAAAACAAAACCCATCCATATGCTGTTTCCAAGAGACACGCCTCAGCCATAAGGACAAGAGTGAAAAGATGGAAAACAATACTTCAAAGAAATGGCATCCAGAGAAAAGCAAAAGTTGCCATACTGCTATCTGATGAAATAGACTTCAGAATAAAAAATGTAACAAAGATGGACATTTCATAGTGATAAAATGGACAATACAACAAAATTAAGGCATGACACTCATGAATATATATTCCCCCAATCAGGAAACACCAAATTTACAAAGCAACTACTCACAGATCTGAAAGGAGAAACTGACAGAAACACAATTATAATACAGTACCTAAACACCTTAACAGCCATGGACAGATCATTCAAATAGAAAATAAATATGGAAATATCATATTTAAATGACACATTACAGCAATTGGACATAATTGACATTTACAAAACAAAAAAGACTATACCTTCTTTTCTAGGACACATGGAATATTCTTAAGGATAGACCATATGCTGAGACAAAACTAGCCTCAGCAAATTCAAGAAGATTGAAATCATACCAAGTGCATTCTCAGACTACAAAGCATTACAATTGGAGATCAACTTCAAAAAGAAAGCAGAAAAAATCTAATGTACATGGAGATTAAACAACATCTTATTAAAAAATGAAGCAAAGATGAAACTAAAAACACATAGAAGCTAATACAACATATCAAAATTATTGGGATACAGGGAAAGCAATAATAAGGGAAATTTATATCATTGCAGGCCTATCTTAAGAAACAAGAGAATCACAAGTAAGCATCCTAATATTCCATCTTAACTAAAAGAAGAACAGAAGAAAAGCAAAGTCAGCAGAAGGAAAGAAATAATAAAAATTAGAGCAGAGCTAAACAGAATTGAGAACAGAAAAACAATAGGAAAAGTTAATGCAACTGGTTCTTGGGAAAAAAAATCAATAAAATTGACTAACCCCTGGCTAGGCTAACCAAAGGAAGAAAAGCAAGGACGCAAATAAACAAAATTAGAAATGAAAGGGGAGAAATTATGACTGATAACCACAGAAATACAAAGAATCATAAGAAAATATTATGAACGGCTTTATGCCATGAAATTTAACAACCTAGAAAAAATGGACAAGTTTCTAGAAACGTATAGTCTACCTAGACTGACCAGGAAGAACTGGACTATCTAAATAGACCAATTAATAGTAAAGAAATTGAAACAATCATCGAAAACCTCCCCAAAGGCAAAAGCCCCAGACGAGAAGCTCTTACCAATGAATTTTACAAAGCATTCAAAGAAGAATTAACACCTATCCTCCTCAGACTCTTCCAAAAATTGAAGATGAGGGAACACTTCCCAACTCATTCTATGGGGCCAACAATACCCTAATACTAAAGCCTGGTCTGGACAACATACAAAAACAAACAAACAAAAAACAAAAACAAACAAAAAAAACCCCATAGACCAATATCTCTGATGAACACAGATGCAAAAATTTTAAACAAAATATTAGCAAATAGAATACAACAATGCACCAAAAAGATTACATCAAGATCAAATGGGATTCATCCCAGGAGCAAAGGGATGATTCAACATACACAAATTAATCAATATGATATACTATATAAACAAAATAAAAGATAACCATATGATCATATCAATTGATGCAGAAAGCATTTGACAAGATACAATATCCATTTATGATCACAAAAATGAATTAAAACGGTATAGAAGGTAAGTATTTCAATGTAATAAAGGTCATAATATGACAAACCCTCAGCTAATATCATACCGAATGGGTAAAAGCTAAAGGCCATTTTCCTAAAATCAGGAACAAGACAGGGATGCCCCCTGTCACCACTGCTACTCAATATAGTACTGGCATTTCTATATTGCAATCAGGCAAGAGAAAGGAATAAAGGGTATTTAAATTGGGAGAGAAAAAGTCAAACAGTCACTATTTGCAGATGACGTGATCCTTTATATAGAAAGTTCCAAAGATACCACCAGAAAACTATTAGAAACAATAAACGAACACAGTAAAGTTGTAGGATACAAAATCAATGTACAAAAGTCAGTTGCATTTCTATATACAAAATGAATCTTCAGAAAAAGAAATGAGAGAATTAATATCATTTGTGATGGCAACAAAAAGAATAAAGTACCTGGGAATAACAAAGAACATGAAGGACTTATTCACTGAAAAGTATATTAAAAGAAATACTATTAAAAGAAATCAAAGAAGACACAAAAAAATGGAAAGATGTTCCATGCTCCTAGATAGGAAGACTTAACATAGTTAAAATGGCCATATTATCCAAAGCAATATACAGATTTAATGCAATCTCCATGAAAATCCCACAAACATACTTTCATGAAATAGATAAAAAATTATCATATTTGTATGGAACCACAAAAGACCTCAGATCACCAAAGCGATACTATATAAAATGAATAAGACTGGGAGTATTACACCACCACCACCCCCCCCAATGTCAGCTTATACTACAAAGCATCAATAATCAAAACAACTTGGTATTGGCAGAAAATCAGACACACAGACCAATAAAACAGAATGAAAAACCCGGAAATAAACCCACAAATATATGTACAAATAGTTTTTGATAAAGGAGTGAAAAATATGTGATGGGGAAGAGAAAGCCACCCAGTAGATGGTGCTGGGAAAACTGGAAAAACATATGCAAAAGAATGAATCTGTGCTGTGAACTGTCACCATATACTAAAATTAATTCAAAATAGATTAAAGACCTCCCCATAAGACCTGAAACAATAAAGTGTATAGAAGAAAATATTGGTACTAAACTTACAGACCTCAGGCTCAAGGAGGACTTCATGAACCTGACCTCAAAGGCGATGGAAGTAAAAGCAAAAATAAATGACTAGGACTATATCAAACTAAAAAGCTTCTGCACAGCAAAAGAAACCACCAACAAAGCAAAAATACAGCCTACCAAATGGGAGAAAATATTTGCAAGCAATGTATCTGATAAGGGGTTAATATCTAAAATATATAAAGACTAGTGACTCAACAAAAAAATCCAATTAAAAGTGGCAGAGGCCTTGAACAGACACTTCACCCATGAAGACATACAAATGGCCAACAGAAATATGAAAACATGCTCACCCTCATTAGCTTTTAGGGAAATCAAAACCACAATGAGATACCACCTCACACCTGTTAAAATGGCTATTATCAACAAGACAAGGAATAACAAATGTTGAAGAGGGTGTGAAGAAAAAGGAACACTTGCACACTGCTGGTGGGAATGCAAACTGGTACAACCACCATGGAATTCAGTGTGGAGGTTTCTCAGAAAATTGGGAATGGAGTTACCATATGACCCAGCAATCCCCCTTCTGGTTATCTACCCCAAAATTTTGAAAACCTCAGTCTGCAAAGACTTATGTACCCCAGTGTTCATCAAAGTGCTCTTCACGGTGGCCAAGACATGGAAACAACCAAAGTACTATTTGATAGATGACTGGATAAAGAAGCTGTGGTACATGTACACAATGGAATATTACTCAGCTATAAGAAAAAATGAAATACTACCATTTGCACAAAATGGGTGGATCTTGAGATCATTATACTAAGCAAAATAAGCCATACAGAAAAAACCAAGAACCATATGACTTCATGCATATGTGGAATATAAAATTGAAAGCAACAAATAAACAAAAACTCATGGACACAATAGTTTAGTGGTTACCTGAGGGCAAGAGGGGATACGGTGGGAGATGAGGAAGGGGTGGGAGCGGAGTGACTGGGACTCAAGTACATGGTGATGGAAAAAGAACTGACACTGGGTAGGAACACATAATGCAACATAGATGATGCACTGTAGAAATGTACATCTGGAACCTATATAATTTTTGCTAATGAATGTCACCCCAGTAAGTTTAACAATTAAAAAGCCACATTGCCTTTTATTTATGACTGAGCCTCAGAAATCAGTAGCATCATTTCTGTAAAAACCTGCCTTTTGAAAGGTAGCAACATAAAACTCCCACTTTCCACATGTTTTTAAAAGAGCACGGAATGGAAGGTGTTGGCAACTATCTTTTCAGTCCACCATTTGTCCACAGTCATTCACATCTCTCCATTTACATAATCACCTCACACCTTTTCACGGGACATCTGATTTATATCCCATTATAACAGCTCAAAATCTAGGAACTCATCAGCTAATCACGTCCAGGTGTGGATGAAGTGCTTGGGTAAAGCTCCTTGAATACCGTTTCTCTTGGTCTGAACTGTGAATTTAAGAGAGGAGATAATCTGCCCTGTTCAAACCTAATACCAATTAGGCATATAATTACTTCTCTAGACATCCCCGTTCAAAAGGAGTGAAATGAAAGGCTCACACCAGTCATTTGGCCATAGCTATTCTGAAGTAGAGCCAGCCTCATGTTGCCTATTCTTTGATGAGGGCTGAGGCATATCCCCCATGGGTTCATCATGGCTCTTGGTCCTACCTTTACCATAAAGGTAGCTCATGCTTGCAGCTGAGTAGTTTTCTCAGTTTGCCTAAGGAAATTAGGGATCCCAAGGCTTCTTTTACTGTCCGTGTCCAAAATGGTATATAATATTTTATATCTGTGGAGTTGTGTCTATTGGAAAATCCATTTCAGTATACAAAAGCCACCCATGTCTATTGTAAATGGTCCCTTTTCTATGTTGGGTTACCTGTGAGACTTATGAACAACATCCCTAAGATTCTTAGAAGCCTTGGGTAGCGTCTACAAGATTATGCCTTCAAGACATGAAGAGGGCCATTTGTGTATCTGAAATGTCCTACATTGTACTGTCATCTTCCTGAGGTATTGAACAAAAAGTTATTGCTCCACTTTGGATTTGATCTTTGCCTGGAAGCCATTTCTAAATACGAGAACCCTTTGCTAACTTGAAGGACTGTTCTGAGCCTTTAAATTTTCTCCAAATCATATTTGGAAATGGAATAGTTTGTTTTTTATGTCTCTCATTTTATTTTAGACAGAAGAAGCCAGGTGACACGCTCCACACTGCCCAGAAATCTTAGCTAGATCATCAAGTTCATTAGGCACATTTCTCATTTTCCATGTTACAGGTTTGCTAAACTTTACATAATCATTGTCTCTTCTAGCTTCCAGCAGTCTTTTCCTCTCTCTTCTGTAATCCTTCCTTGACAGCCTGCTTGGAAACTCTTTAGGTTTCTGTTAATACCCTCATCCAAGCCCTTTAGGCTTTCACTAACAATTTCTTCAAGGTTCTGCCAGCATCCATCTGCCACTTGTTCCAAAATGCTACATGTTTTAGACTTTTGTTATGGCAGCACCCCACTTCCAGCTACCCTGTTTCTATTTTAGAATTTAGTAGAAAAGAAGAATTGCTCTGAATGCTAAGAGTAAAGATTTTATTATGGCGATTAGACTTTAGGCAGTTGTGGAACTGGTGAATCAGTCTTCAGGCTATTGACTGTGCATCTAGTATCAGGCATGTTATTTATGTTCATGATGGAGACATAGTGGAATTACATAGGTCTCTTTAGGCCTGAGTTTGGAACTGGTAGAACTTCATTTCTGCCTCATACTTTGTCCAAAGCAAGTCATATGGACAAACCCAACCAAGGTCAAGAGATAGGTAAGTATGCTCTGCTCACAATGGGAAGGAAAAGATGCAAAATTCACAACAAAAGGCATGAATGGAAGCGAGGAGATGTAAAGAACTGGACCAGTAATAGAGTCTACAAGGGTAACAAAAGTTACCACTACTGCCCCTGAATTCTAGTGTCATTTAGTGTATCTAGCTCACACAGAGCTATATTAAGTTGTATTTCAGCTATTCATTTACATGTTACCTCCTCTGCTTAACCTCTTTGAGGGCAGGGACTATGTTATGTCTGAATGTACCCCTGTTCTAGCATGTTGCCTTGCATATGGTAGGTACTGAAAAATACTTGTTTTTTTTTTGTTTTTTTTTTTTTTAATTTTTTTTGTCTTTTTTCTTTTTCTTTTTTTTTTTGCCTTTTTTTTTTTGTATGTGGGTAGCTCTCTAGATGGGAGTCGAACCCAGGCCGCAGCACTGATAGCACCGGAGCCTTAAGCGACTGCACCACCAGAGAACTCCCCTGAAAAATACTTGTTAATGAAGCCATTTTTGGGCTTCCAAGTCATAAGGCCTGTGGTGACAATCTTGATTTTCAAAACCCTATTCAGGGAAGTTTCTTTTTGACATTTTTTCCCCCTATCATTATTGACTTCTACCTCTCAGGTCACTCCTCTTTTATCACCTTCTCATTCCTGCCTTCATTCTTGACCCACTCATATCTTAAAGATGAGAGAATGTCTCTAACAAACCAAACTACTATTTGAGGTTTGTGATTTATTTGTTTGTTTGTTTGTTTGTTTATTGTTAAATTAATATACTGGAGAGACATTGATCAGTAAAAATTACATAGATTCCAGGTGCACAATTCTACATTACATCCTCCATGCATTGTATTATGTGTTCATCACCCCGAGTCAGTTCTCCTTCCATCACTATATATTTGTGTCCTGTCCCTTCCCCCCCACCCTTCCCCCCTTACCCTCAGATAACCACTAAATTATTGACTGTGTCCATGAGTTTTGTTTCTTTGTTGCTTTCAGTTTTATGTTTGACATATGAGTGGAAACATGTAGTTCTTGGTTTTTTTTTGTCTCTCTTATTTCACTTAGCAGGCTAATCTGCCCATTTTTTAATTATGGTTTTTGTGTTGGCTTTTGTTTTCTATTTTGATCTGTCATTTATTCTGTTCTTTAGATTTCATATATAAGTGAGATCATATGATATTTGTGTTTCTCAGTCTGACTAATTTAACTTGGCGTGTTATCTTCTAGTTCCATCCATGTGGTGCAAAAGATAAGATTTTATTCTTCTTTATGGCTAGGTAATACTCCATTGTGTTGAGGTTTGGATTTTATAATAAATTCTGCTCCTTCAAGGCAATCATTCAGTTAACAAAAATTGTTCAAGCATGTACCATGAACACTATACATATAGAAACCAAAGGAATAAACTAAATGTATTACAGTAGATGACACAAGACTCACCTGTTAAATCACAAATTTTAGACTAAAATGGACAAGTAGTTAGTTGGGCCTGAAAATAACATCATGAAATTAAAAGAGGTAAGTGTATAATGAGTTACATTGAAATTCAGAATGACCAGCTGCCTAAGCATAAAACGGGGAAATGACTTAAAGGTAGGTCATGTGAAAGAAGTCTACATGGGTCAAAAGTGGGACACAATTACACATTTTTGGACTGCAATAGTAGTAGTAGTAGTAGTAGTAGTAGTAGTAGTAATAGCTAACATTATTGAGTGGTAACTCTGAGCCATGTACTTGTCTAAGCATTTTACAAGTATTAGCTCATTTTATAAACCTGAAAAACCTGTCAGGTAAGTAACATTTTTCCATTTTACAGATGAGGAAACTGAGGCCCAGAGCAGATAAATTACTGACTCAATGTCAGTAAGTGGTGGAGCCTGGATTTGAGCATAGGGCCTGATTGCAGAGCCACACTTGCTATCAGTTCAGATGCCTAATAAAAAAATCATGACAATCCTGTTGGCCTCTGAACTGATCAATTCATTTCTAAAGTCTTGGTATGTGAGGACATCACAAACCGAATGGTGTGCAAAGACCAGGTTGTGATAGGACTAGAAATCCACTCCAGAAAAACTGGAGTTCTTTTGCCAGAATTCTTTTTGTTCTTCTGCCAGAATTCTTAAAAAACAAAACAAAACATGCCTCCTGAGATTTAAAGGCTATTGTGTGAAAGATTAAGAATTCTGTTCTGTAGCCACAGGGAAATTATAGGCTTAGCGTGATATGAAGTGCTTCTGTCTGGCCAAGAGCTCTGCTGGAGATTCAGAGATAAGTAAAAGAGGGCCTATTTCCTGTCCTGGAGGAGCTCCTAGTTAGAGGGGTAGGGAGGCAAATCAGGGCTCCCATAGACCTTTCTGGATAGTTTGGCAGTGGGGCATTGTGCTGGGTTGCATGTGGAGCAGCAGGTGTCCTTCCCCTGTAAGTACATGTATATATAGGTGCTGGAATCTCCATGCCCAGACAGCAGAGGAGATTTCCACAGTGGGCCTCAGACTGGTGATGAGAACATGAGCTTCAAGAAGGTGTGGAATTTTTTTTGTTCGTGCTCACTGTTACATTCCCAGGGCTGAGGACAGTGCCTGGCACAGAGTGAGTGCTCACTAATTGAATATACGAAAGAATGAACATTTAAAAACCAGGGTATTTGATAACTGATGTCATCCCAATAAGTCTAACAATAAAAATATTTAAAATAATAATAAAGAAAAAAATAATTCTACAGATTAAAAAAAACTCAGGGTATTTCACATAAAACCCTCCACTTATTATTTTGAAAAACCGGAAGATCTGATAATAGCAGGCCCGCACGTTTGTGTGTGTGGAAGTGAACACTATGCCTGTGTTTACCATGCCATTAACCCAGCTTCACTCACCTACATTATCTGTTTCATCCTGAATTTTGCAGCCTCTGGGTTAATCTCTGCCAACTCTAAATGTCTATGAAATCAAATTTTATAGTTGAAATATGGGGGCAAAATTCCAAAGTAGAAAAGTTTTCTTTCAAAGAACACATTGTATTCTTTGAATATCAAGAAAATTACCTGCACACCATTTTTAGTGCTTAATCATGTCATTCAAGATAAATTTTATTACTTTCATAATGTTAACAGAAAATAGATAAATCACCTATTCTGAAAGCAAGGGAAGAGAACATCTTTGCTTAAATGAGTATTTTAAAAATGCATAAGCATTATATGCAGTATGTGATTTTTTTCCATCATGAAGGCACTGTTTTCATAAGCTTCTAAACAGCTTAGTGATGAGTTAGTAATTGCTAAATGCTGAATGACAAATGTTGCTTTTTTCATACCTCTTTCTGCAAGAAGCAGACATTCTCCCTCAGGTACTTGCTCCCTATTATATATAATTCCAGCAAAATATTCAAGATTTCTTGGATGACCTTCCAGTTTTTTCTTTATTGATTTCCTTTCACACTAAAACTACTGGGGAAAACTGCCTCAGTGAATAACTTAGCTACTTAGGAAAAGAAGAGAGCTCAAACAAGAAACTGAATTGGATTCAGAAGAACTATGAAGTCAGCAGTAAAAACAATTTGACTTTTCAACAATAGATCTATTTTTCCCCAGTACCCAAGACTGATTTCAATATTGACTTGCTGTGCGTAGCAATGTGAAAATATCCTGATCCCCAGGAAATCGTTCTCTGGAGTGCAGGAAATAAATGTGCCCAATTTTGAATTTCTGCCAATAGCAGAGACAACAGAGTCACCAACTGCTAGTAGTCAGAGCCAAGAGTTAAAATGCTTCTAGAAAGCTAGGATACTGGCTCTGTATTCTGATTTACAGAACATTTAATAGAACATTATTGACTGAAAAGCCAGGATATATATGTGTGTGTATGTGTGTGTGTGTGTGTGTGTGTGTGTATTCAAAATCACTCCATTTCATGCTAATGTTCATGTAAAAATGAAAACTTCCAAATATTTTTGATATGTAAAATAAAATATTTCATATCAAGTATTAACTTCTGAGGAGGTTTCCCTTTTACCTCTATAGCAAAGTTTTCAAGATGTATTATGCAACACAAACATGTGCACACGTACACCTATATACACGTACACCCAATATAAATGGTGACACATATATAACGCATTTTCCCAAGAAAATACAAAATTGCAAAAGTTGTTAAGAAGGGCTCGGACAACATGCCATAAAGCAGAGTCCCCAACGGGAGGGCTTCTTTTTCTCCATGCAGCAAACCTGGCAGGAGAATAGGAATCCAACTCATGGGGTTGACTAGGCTGCTTCCGGGTTCCCTCTAGCTCTAAAAGTTTTTTATTCTATGAATTAATTCTTCCTGTGATTCCTCCCATGAATAAACTGTTCCTCTAGAAAAGGAAGGACCATGTGGGAAGTTGTGTTTATTCTTCTAGGCCACTAGCAGTTTGTCAGAAAACCCGGTTCTTGAGTGCTCGCTCACCATAACCATGTGTCCCTTAGCTAAGCAAGTAAACTGAAGATGATGAGTTTTGCCAAAATGCCACCATACCGATGAGTCATTAAGTCCCTTAAAGGACAGCTGATTCATATTGTGACTTTGAAGTGAAAGTTTTCATTAAGTTAAAAGTCTTGGAAAGCACTTTACATATCTATGATGCAATCTTTCTTGTCCTGTGTTTCTACCCCATACAGAATGGTTTTCTTTGGGGCATGACTCACAAGTTCTTTAACACTCATTCCTGTCCTCTATCAGAGATCATAAAACCCAGCACTGAAGCAGAGCGAAAGAATGGATGGTAGAGAATCAGAGGAGACGAAATCCTTTTACTTAGCTGTAAGTGTTAGAATGTAACAATTTCTTTTTGGTGTGTAAATGTTCCTAACATTTTTTTTTTTTTTTTTTTTTGCTTTTTGGTATGTGGGTAGCTCCCTGGCTGGGGATCCAACCCAGGCCGCAGCGCTGACAGCACCAGCACCAAAGCCTTAAGCCACTACACCACCAGGGAACTAACACGTTTTTAAATATTAGAAACACAATGCTCAATTCAATTGAGAAGCTTTCACAGAAAGAATTTCAATAGAACGAGTGAATCACAATGTTTCTGTTTTACTCCAAGTATATTAGTTTAAAGTACACTTGAAAATTTAAATGTGTATAAATTCAGAGGTTTAAGAAATTTCAAAAGCCATAGATATAGAGTTTAGGAAGCTGATGGCTGTGAAGTTTCCTTCTCACTTAATCCATGTTTAGTTTTGCAGTCCTCACAGGTAAGCAGGCAGTGTCTAGAACAGAAGCAAAAACAGCAGTTTGTACTCTGACAGAGAAAGCTCTAGTCTTAACACAGTATTATTGAGAACATTTTCTATACTAAAGTTAACAAGTTCAATTTTATTTTAGGACTAATAGGAGTTATTTCTTGGATTGATATCCTAGAATTTCATAGAAAAAAAATAAGACCAAGTATGATCTTCATGTCCAGTGTTGATTTCACAGCATCATGCTGCCTCTCAAATAAAATCCACTGTGACAAATGAGTCTTTAGAGAAATGTGTCTCCAACACTAGCCCTGTACTACTGTGTAGTAGAGCTAGCTATTATTTACTGAGTACATGCTGTCATAAGTAGTCATTTCTATTCCTTACAACATTCCAGGAAAACATTTCTGCTCACCATTTTATACAGATGAGAAAACGAAGATTAAAGAATTTAAGAAACTTTTCCAAGGTTACACAGTTTTTAGTAAGTGGCAGAATTGGTTTTCAACCCAGGTATTCTAACAGCAGAGGCAATGCCTTGAAATTCAGAGTCCTACTGCTTATGAGAATCATGATATTAGGTATTAACATAGCAAAGGCTCTGAGAAGTCCTGCAGTAAAGAAATCTGTTTAAATCTGGTCTAACTCTGTGATGGTAGAAGCCATGTCTGCTGATTAAGGTATTTTGCTGAGATTTGCACAATGCCTTGAACATAGTAGGTACTTATTCAATGTTTGTTAAGCAAATGAAATCGGTAACTAAGATAAATTATAAATAATTATTATTGAAGCAACACCTTAAAATTTGAGGGTTAAAGAGTTTTTTCCCCCAATAAATGGATGTTAAAAAAATTTCAATATTATAAATGGTGAATGATCTTTCATTTACATTTTTATAATTATCTTCATTACAATCCCTCAAACAGATTACAAACCTGTTATGCCCTGGACCAAAACCAGCCCCACGTAGCTGATCTTCAAGGGAGTGGAATTTACTCTGGCACACTCCTATGTATGATGCCTTTCCAAGGCCAAATCCCAAGATACCAGCAACTGTAAAATAGGTGAGAAAAGACAGATTATACCAGGGGTGCCAAAAAACGTATACACATTTTAAGAGATGTTATCTATACATTATTTTTCTAAGTTGAACTAAATTACAGTAGCAATGTGTAATATGATGTTTGCTGAAAAGGAGTTAATCAAATGAATGCCAGTGTCACTAAGCAACGGGCAGGACAGTCAAAGAAAATGATGGAAGCACGCTTGTCCTTGGAGGAGTGGAAGACCTTTTTGAAGTGCTATTTGAAATTCGAGAATGTTGTTTGAGTTTCTCCCATGTTCTCCTGAGTTAACATGCTTTGACTTCTACCTATGCAGGACCTTAAAGATGTGGCGTACCATAGGAAACTGGCTGCACTGGCGGCACTTCGGGAAGAAACTGACATGGCATGTACAGCGATAGGACTGTCTAAGGTGAATTGCTCAGTAGTTCGCTGTGATCAGCAGTGTCTGGGTGCAGATGTTCCCACTTGGAGCACCTCTTGTAACTGCAGATGTCACATGTGACTTGTATTCATCCTCTGTTATTGGTATGTATTGAGTATTACAATTTTAATACACTTTTTTCCTTTCTTAAAATGTGTGTACATTTTTTTGGAACCCTCTGTATAAAGGTTCAGGATCTCCTCCACCACTGTTATCTTCTAGAACTTCCTTCATTAACAGCAGTTAACTTTTATAGGAAAGATACCATGATAAATCAATGACCAAAAACTCTGAGAATGAAGCTCCCTATTAACAGATCCGGATTAAGAACTGGAGACTTTCTGATCTCAGTTTTGAACCAGTGGTGGAAAGGCCAGGACAAAGCAAGCAAAGGTGTGACCCCAAATCAGGCAGCCTGAAGGCAGCTCAGACAGCACACAAACACCTGAGGCCACCAGGGGGGGTAAGGGTGGGGTTTGGGCTGTGGCTATAGGTCGCCTTGAACTCACTGGGCAGGGCGTTCTCTTTGTGGATTAGAGTTTGGGGAGCTGCAGTCCATCTTGCCTGTGGTGGGAAGAGGTCATGAGGCAGAGGGAACCTCCCATGGAAGTAATCTCCAACCTGTCGTCCTGCTGGGAGGGAGATTTCAGACTGCCAAGTGGAAAGCATCTTCCCTGTACATAACAGGTCTATGTACTGTGAGTAGAAGAAGATGAAACCTCAAGTCTGTGGCCAATGGATTATTGGAAAGTCCCTGATTTTCAAAAAGCACTCATTTGTTATGTCCATCACAGAAAATAGTTTGATGAAACCAGGCAAGAGAAGAATGTGAAAACCCCTAATGGACCTAGCATTTTGAGGCCCTGCTAGTGACATGCTCTGTACACCCTGCCAGACGCCCCCTCGCCCTCGTCTGAGAGGGGGCTGTGTGAGGGGGGTGACCCGGCAGACCCCCCTCGTCCCCGTCTGAGAGGGGGCTGTGTGAGGGGGGTGACCCGGCAGACCCCCCTCGTCCCCGTCTGAGAGGGGGCTGTGTGAGGGGGGTGACCCGGCAGACCCCCCTCGTCCCCGTCTGAGAGGGGGCTGTGTGAGGGGGGTGACCCGGCAGA